>JAUOBX010339254.1:0-10959 GCA_032360705.1 Eupentacta quinquesemita
GATTGCAGTTAGTGAGACAAATTAAATTCACATGTACCAGGTGAGCTACTGTGCCATTGGCACTCTTGTTTTGTTGTGCAATGGTCAGAACTTTTTCATCTGTTCCGTTTCGTTCATCTTGTTCATCACTAATCATCTTCGACAAGATTTAACAATATACAGTAATGGGAGAGTGCGATTATAATATTCCAAATATTCAAGGATTTATATGGCGCACTTACATCAAGTGCATTGACTGCATTCCACAAATTTTATCCTGTTCACTGATGCAACTTGCTAATCCCACACAAATGTAGGTGAATGTTGGGCTGCAGTGCGCCTCACCACAAGTTACACTTCACAGGTGCCCATTTCCATCTGGGTAGAGTGGGGCAATTGGGGAGTACATTACCCAAGGATACATGTTGGCCGGGACTCGAACCCAAGATCTTCAGATCACAAGTCCAGAGCCTTACTGCTAGGCTACCCCGTCTCACATCAACAGTGCTGTAGTATAGTATTGTTTGAGTACTTTGGGATTCCCTGAAACTTCACACAGCAATGTGGGGCCCTCAATTTCTGGCAGAGTAGGGTGTGGGGTGATGGTTGGTGAAATATATCACCGGCATTCATCCCTTTATCTGCATGGGGTGCATGTGTCGTTTTTGGCAGTTATAAGCGGTGCATGCATTATTGACCTTCCGAATGCATGGGTGGTCCCAAATCAGATGCTCGAATGTGCTAGCCAGCTGCTCTCCTTTGATCATATAGGGCACCTCCCAGGGGATGGGAGGGGGGTGCATGGTCCTGTACACTACATCCTCTCGAAACTGGACACATGGGTTAGGCCTTCCGGGATAGTAGCCGATGCATGGGGCAGCTTGGGCAGGAATTGGGCTAATAATAATAATGCTGAGTTATTTATACCGCCCATATCGAGTTAACCACTGATCAAGGTGCTTTCACAACATTACCCCCCCCGCTCATTGGAACCAGGTTCGCACTCCAATCATCACGGATAGTATGTGGCAGTAGAATATATATCAAACTGATGGGTTGACAGGGGGAGTCCGGGGGAGTGAACATCCGGGCCGGTACTCGAACCCAAAACCTTCAGCATGCGAGGCGTTTGGACTAACCACCTGACAACTCCGATGAGCTAGAGCTCATGGCTTTCAGTTCTCAATACTTGCAGTATAGCCTCCAAAAGTGGAGCCATGGACCGATTTCATTCATATGGTTAGTGTAGGAAAGACCGATCTTGGCGCACTTTCTGCTCATTCGATGAGGAAAACCCCCCATATGGTCAGTGTAGAAACGACCGGTTTGAGCGCAAATCTCTGCCCATTTACCAAGAAAAAAGAGCCCCATATGGTAAGTGTAGAGAAGACCAATCTGTTTGCAAATTACTGCCCATTTGCCAAAAGGAAAAAAACAACCTGTTAGCCAAATAATAAGTCCTGCCCTGGTTCAGCTTTGTGGGTGATTTGATGGGATGGGTCAGTTTCAGCCCAGGTAGCTTGATAGGAGAAGGCCTGGTGATTGGAAGCAGGGTGGAGGCGCCAGTGTGTCTCCCAGACATGGTCTTTGTTATAGTGAACTGAAAACGGCATCTGTTCAAGTATTAGTGATGACAGCTACAACCATGGGGCTTTTTCATCGATTGATCAAGGTCATGAAGGCACTCTGAGTAGTCTTCAAAGCATGTCCTTGCCTCAGCAGTAGATAATTATACTAATAATTATTAAACTGGGTGCATTCAACTCTTTGCATGGTTTGAATGGTGCTACAAGCCTGATGATATTTTTTGTATTTTCTGAATAATGTTTTGATTGCAGGGCCTGAAGTTAACTTTTGGGATGTACAATTTACATTCTACAATCATTATATTTTCGATTGGAGACAGTCATTAACAACAAACCAAGGGCATGTAAACAATTACATCCCATATTCCATTCCTAATATGAAAGCTGAACACTCATATATCATTACCGAAAGATTTTGAAGCAACTGAAGTTAGGTTTAGAAGATTACTTGCCACAAATTTACATTGTCCATCCTGTGAACTTCATTCATTTTGCTGTTCATCTTCACAGGTACACCACCAGTCTCAACTGCTCCCACGCCGGTGATGACCCGTACCCCAGCCCCCAATCACCACCATGAGCAGCCATTCAGGGACGACCAGTCTCTCCCTGGCAGCCAGACGATACAGAGGCCAAACCATCCGCCCCCTCCCCCGAACAAGTTCAACACAGTCGCCAGGATCCACAGCGTAGACCGTTCATCCTCCCACTCACATCTGGACATGGCTACAGACTTTGACCTCGACATCGCAGACGGTCGGCGGAGACCTTCCGTCGGATCTGACTCGGCGGTCTCCTCCTCACGGTCCTCGCCGGCTTCGACGCACTCCTATGCAACAACGTCGTCGACAAGCGGCACAGACAGTGGCACAGTCAGCGTCCTCCACGACCGGACTACTTCTGATCCCGGGGCGCGGAAACCCCTCGTCAAGAAGTCCATTCCCCCTCCCCCTCTTAGGTCATCATCACTGCCGGCTGCGGATAATGGCGTACCCACACCCCCGCCGCCACCACCGGCGGAGGAACCAAAGTCCGGCATTGCTGCTGCTATTGCAGCCGCGGCATCCAAGAGGAAGATATCGTCCACAGTCAATGGGCACCCTCCGGCGGCGGACAAGTCTGCGTTCCAGATAGCGATGGAAGCGAAGGAGAGGAACTTGAGAGGGGAGTCTGTCCCTCAGGGAGGCCCACACCCGGTAGCTGCCTCCGGGGTGTCGGACGATGGAAGCTCACTGCTCCTGGAGGCGATCAAACGGCGCCAGAATAGGATGCAGAGCCAGGAGAGTAGGAACGGTTCTGATATCGAATCCAAGATCAAGACGTTCAAGAAGCAGAGCAGCTCAGAACATTCCCCGGAGGACGCTCTAGCGGTGGCGCTTGCCAAAAGGCGTTCCAAGGTGGACACCAGCTCTGATGAGTCCACCTCGCCAGTCAGGTCACTACCGATGGGGGGTGTAGTCCCCCCTCCCCCACCCCCCGTGGATAACTCAAACACCCATAAACCAAGCCACAAACCCCCTCCCCCACCACCCACCAAGGGAAAACCGACGGCGGGTCCTCCAACTGCCCCTAAGAAGAAAGCACCTCCTCCAGTCCTCAAGGAGAAACCCCCCAAAGACATTGTTGGTATCCTTCCCCCGCCTGCGTCATACAGTGACGGGTCGATGGAACGCGGCGGAATACCTTCTGGTGGTCCTGGGAGATTCCATTCTCTAGAGAGGGGGAGCATTTCCTCGTCGCAGTCTTCCCTTTCGACAGTCTCTACCATGTCGACAGACCCGAGCAGTATGGAGGGCTCGGAGGGTTCTGGTGAGAGGCAGGAGGCCTTCAACTCGACCAACTCCCTCCAATCCAGCTCGTCAACGGGCAGCTCCGTGGTGACCGTGAAATCAACGTCTGACCACGAGAACGATAACGATGGGACGCAACAGGACAGGAATCTGATCAACCAACAGAATGGTGAGGATAATCAAGAGAATACTCTTTGTCAGATCTTAGTCCTAAAACTTACCTTGCGAGTCATTGAACCTAACGACTACGAAATTATTATCACATTGAGTAAACCACTGGCAGCAGGAAAACGAGACAGGAACCTGATCAAACAACACAATGGTAATAATTTTTGGAGAGAGTAACCTAGCTATGGCAAGATCTTGGTGCTAATTCGAAGGTAAGAATAATAGGAAGGATACTCTCGTAACTCATGACAAGGTCTTGGTGTTTTGACTATACCTTTGTGATGACGTCTCAGACGTCATATTGATATATATCGATATAATTATATATTCAACAACAGGAAACAATCCAGATTCTCAATTTATGCTAGGATAACGGAAACAATCCCTCTTAACACAATGATTTATTAATGATTTTGGCGAGACAAAAGTGGGCTGTGTTCAAATAGCAATTCAAAACCGGTCTCGAATGGACTGCTCAACCAATCAGATTGCACAAATCCAATGGAGGTGTTTATAAATATACATTACCAGTGTACTATTATTCTCTGGGATATTCATTTTCTGCCTTTCCCTCCATCAGATTCCTTGGAGCCTATCGAAGAGTGGTCACGCAAGGACGCAGAAACCATTAAATTGTGTTTATGAATTTCAAATGTTATAAATTTTCTTTCTTTCCCTCCTCCATCAGATTCTTCGAAGCCTGTCAAGGAGTGGTCACGCGAGGATGTGTCAGCCTGGCTCAGATCTATCAACATGGCTGATTACACAAACAATTTCCTCGAGAATGACATTTGCGGCGAACATTTGCTGACCCTCACCAAGGAGGATTTGGTAGAGTTGGGCGTGACGAGACTAGGCCACAAGAAGACCATCATGGGCGCTATAGGGAAGCTCTCGTAACTGCCATGGGGAGGGGGATGACCTCGAAGAATACCAGCGCTGCCCCGAGGGTGAAAGCCTGACATAGAGGCTGAGGAAACGACTTGCCTTCCAAGAAATGCCACCCTGATGCTTGTTCGACTTTCGCTGATTCAATGGCGAGCAAATCGGTGTGCCAATAGTCATCCCACTCGGTGGAGCTTAGAGGATATTAGGGAGCTTTAGATTTCACGACGGGGACCTCTGCAACGAGGGTTTCTTCACGTTGTAGACCACGTAGCCGTCCTGTAGTAAAAACGCTTTAGATGCTGATGACGCAGCATTTTACTGGTTGCGTGTCTCGATCAGCATTGGACGCGCGCGTTCTCATGGGTGCACGTGCAAATACTGCGCGTGGAATGTTCGGATTCCATTGTTTAGCATTAGCAGCAATGCGAAATGATGCCACGCGCAGTGCTCACATTGCCGTTGTATGGGGACGACGTGGAAAGTTGGTGTTTCACGTCAAAGATAGGCGTAGTACGGCAGTGCGTGAGGTTGTCGCATGCGCAGTAGGTCTGACATGACGTCATACGTCGTAGTTCGCGTTCGACTTGTGAAATCTAAAGCTCCCTATTGATTGAATCCTGACCTGCTTTCTGGGTGTGTCCTTAGGCAAGGCCCTTTGTCTCTGTTGCTTTGTCGCATCTAGACATTACTGGGAACCTTGTGAGGTAACTTTTAATTATCCAGATTCCCCCCAGGGGACACAATGTTGTTACATGCGGAACGCCTGTGTCAAGATTGAGCAGCACAAGCTGTGTACTACATAGTGCCGGTTCGACAAGTTGCGGATGATTATTCACGTATAGAGAGGTATACGCTGCGAAACACCTTGAAGCAGTCACTGACAAGATAGGATGCTAGATAACTGTGGTATAATACCTCCTCATGAGCGAGCGTTCCAAATATTAACAGTTTCGCACAGGCACAGCATTCCAAAACGCAAAGGTGTGAAATCAAGCAAACACAAGAGTTTGTACCGGAGTCAGGGTGGCCAACGAGTTATTGTTACCAGTGGGCCTTCAGTATAAAGTAATCATTGTCTTATGAAAACCATATAGAAGTAGTGTGTGTTACTTGTGAAGGGTTTAGGCCTGTATTGCCAAATTTTATAGTGGTTTTTATAGCCATGAATATATGATATTTGTAGCGTCTTCTTCGTCTTGGTGGAGTCACTGCTATGTTCCTGTGACTATGGTGATCACTAAACAAGACCTTACTAGAAGTTGCTGCATGTTGGATATTCGTAAATATTCAACATCACAGAGTCTGATCAATGAGTGGGATAGCCCTCCAGAAGATGTTGTTCCATGAATGTTTGTGAATGACTTCAGGAATAGTTGTTCACAATTATATGACCATTCCTGACCCTTTTCAAACTGAACTAGTCACCCACTATTTGCTAGATGTAAAATTGCAGTCCTGTCCTGTGCGCAGGAATTCAAGACACTGCAGATATATAGTCACAATTTATCATTGTCTATCACCTGAGAGATGTGCATAGAATATCCGGTATATTTATCGGATCAGATTAGCTCCGTCCGTAGAGCATAAGACTCTCGATCAGAAGGTTGTGAATTCGGAACCCGGCCGGGTGACTTTACCAGTGCCTTGTGTCGTCTCACCAAGACTTCATTGGGAACTTTGCGAGGTAGACTTGTAAACAGTAGCCTGCGCTTTATGTGGCCACCCTATTGTTGTTTTCCCCAGAGGACACAGTGACATGATACAGTGTCTGCGCCTCAGGAAGGAACAAGGAAGAAATGCGCACTATGAAGTGTGAGATTTTCCACTAATGATCTATAGACCTCTTTGGGACCGCTGTAAAGCAGTGATTGAGTGCTATACAAGAACCGGATATTAATTATATGTGTCATGAAATTATCCACAATGTCAGTCGAGTCCTAACAAGTGGTTGTACCATGAGATCAATATATTAAGGAAGACTGCCTGGTGGAGCCTGCACCTATGTTATGCCTGTTCTCACCCCATGCTTGAGCTTATATTTATCGTTTAATACAAAACAGCAAAAATTCTGAAATATGCAACTTACTTAAAATGCCTCACATCCCTGTGATGTTTCCTCTATTTGAACAAATTTTGAATATTTATATGTAACATAATCTGACCAACAAGTAACTATCAGTTTTGAGAGAATCTTGTGGAATGGTGATTGATTTTGAGAACCTACTTGACTAACACAAGGAACAACATGACCTGATTTTTTTTCAACAGTACCAAATAAAAGAGCAAATGTCCTTTCAAATACATCTTTGATACATCTTTTTTGGACATATCTCTCTCCTCAGTATTATGGACCTGAGGAATTGATCAATTGTACTCGCTATATAGACTTACAGGTAATCATAGCTTTTGTCTCTCCCTCATACCTAGACAGAATAACACAACATTTGTATTTATCCATATTTTGGTGAAAGTGTTCTTCTTCCATAGTATTCATACTATAGTATTCAGTTGCCATTATTACTAACTCTAGTGAAATCAACAAGTATTCTTCAAAACTCCATAGAATCTGATTCATGAACATTATTCAAAATTCATCTTGATTGAAGACTATTTAATGAGTATAGGTAGTATGCATATTCTCACAATCCTTTCTATTCTGTGAGGACTTGATTGTAATTCTAATTGTCAGAGCATTATAATTTATGAGATCCCTGTTTCTTCATAGGGGCCCACCGTACTGTGTGTTCTCTCTAAGAGAATAGATAAACAACATTTTCACTCTCGTATATGAAAATATGTCCATGTGAGTACATCCTTTTGTGATCGTTTCTGCACGATTTCCGATCACTTCATGATCAGCCCTTCTGTTTATCGTATACGCAGCTGCTTTAACTATAGTGAAACACATGCAAAGCTGTTATTTTGCCTAAGTTGATACTGTCAAATACCAGTGAGAGTCATGGGGTGTCATATCCTAATCATCCATGGAATACCAAATTTAATACCCATAGGGATCGCATTCCCCGGCATCATGGGCAGATGTTATCACCTATATAATTTCAACAATTTTTCAGATTAGTCAGAAAACCCATCTTGAGCTATACAAATGAAGTACTGTTTACAATTGACATAGATCTGGACCATAAGACGTTTTGAAAGTGTGATGCCAAATGTCAGATGAAATTTTCATTGACTCGAGTAGAACGACTCAAATTCGACAGGATTTTGTTTGACTTCTAATGTAGCTATCATATGCTATCATTGATGTGCCTTTTGGATATATGTACACACCTATTTGCTGTTACCATAATCATGGTATTTCATTCAACATCAACCAAGTTTATACAAGCTGTAAGTACTATTGTTATTAAAGTTTGAGCTTTGTCCATTCCTAAATCCTCACAAAAATGTTCATTTGTCATACCCGTATTCTGATGATCTTCCATACTGCAATTATGTGTATTCAGAAGTTCTGTGTTCGAGTGTAAAATTCTATATATCGTTGAGATTTATTAATCAAGCTTAATTCGCTGCTTAACATGGACACAACATTTTTCACACAATTTTCAGTTGTCAGATAATGTTTCTGGAATCTATATAACTGATATGGAACCATTTTGGGGGGCTCATTTGTATTGTAAAATTCTGCAGCATACGTATCCGTCGGTGTGACTGTAGCATAACCCTACTCAAGAAATACAAAATAACCCAATCTGATCTCTATATAGAATTAGATGCACTTGGACCTACTCTTCCCTATATTCCGGCAGGCAGTCATGTATGTTTTCTCCTGGAGAGTCGAACCCTTTCTAAAATAATATAAAGAATTGTTGGGTTGTATATCCTCTGCTTGATAATCACTCCCAACTTTAACTAGGCTAATTTTCATCTGTTCTTTCCTAGCAATACATGTGGGATCCATCCATGAGTGACTTTTTTTTTATTTGGATTCTTTCAAAATCATATCAGCTGTAAAGTTTTGTATCGTTTTATATAGATTCCTCTGTAAAACAATTGTTTCTCAAGCGCAATAGACTGACTATAGGGCTGTATGTTATATTACAGTAGTTATCAGCTGGGTGGGCCATCATAATGTGCCCAAGTGGTCATCTCTGGGCCCAAAAGTTATGTGCCAATGTGAGCTTTCCAAGTCAGAAATAGTCTTGGGTCTCTCTTAGGATAATTTGGACACCATGAGCGCAATAGATAATAGGTATGTAATATGTATGCCTCCTCGGGGCTGAAAAATTATGTGTCCATGTGGGTGTCAAGTCGGGAATGGTCTTGGGTCTCTTTTGGAGTAATTTGGATGCCTGAATTATGAAATTGGTGTACCACAAACAATTCAAATGAAACAATTTTCAATTTCCTAATTGGTGATACAGCCCTGTCTGTTTAGGAAATTTCAGGAGGCAGTGATTCGGATTCTGGTCAGGATGACGTACTAACCACCTGCACAGAAATAGGAAAATACTGCGACATGACAGTATCGCTTGAAGCAGTCTCTGTGCTCCCTATATATATATAGAGGATGCTGGAAAGATATAATTGTACTACCTATTCAAAGCAGTCTCTGTGCTTGTGTTCTTGTATTATATGGGGTGCGTATTGTCGTTGTTAGTGTTAGATAATTATGTAATTATTCTCCAATGAAGAGAGCTGATTGACTGGCTGCTGAGCCATGTTACACTATTACATAACTAACAGTTACAGAGACTGTGAGATGGAGCCATGCCTACTTTTCCCTGTGCGCACTCTGTTTTTGTTGCATGTTGCCATGGGTGGGTCAATGATGTGCCGATAATGACATAGAGATAACCAGTTTTCGAAAAGTTGTACATCGCACAGGTTTCCCCATTGGAGTCGTCATGTAAGAATATCTAGCACTAACAATCAACAATTATGCACCCATGACTACTATCAACTGCTCATGAATAATACTAGGATAACAGCGGTACAGCAGTCCTCATCTTGTTTTCCTAGAGTACTATCACTATATAGATGAATGCTGGAAAAATGAGAAAGACATTCACAAATACATTTTTAGGAAAAATATATTTTACTGCAAAATATCCTTTCCACTGTATATGTAAATGAGACAATCAAAATTGATCCTTGAATTTAATTAAAGCACACCCATTGATTATGAAGCGTTAGGACTACGTGATAGGTTCCTTATAAATTGTTTGCAATGTTTATTTATTCGCTCGCAAGTATTCAAAGGTAATTTATGAGAGTAATGAAAAGTGAAGAGTAAATTTAAAATGAATAGTACTATTTGCTGTATAGATGAAAAGAGGATACATATACATATCTCTGTACCCATGTACCATGATTATTCTGTTCCTTCCAAACAATTGTCATATGCTAGCTATCATGATGTATATTCTGAGTCGCAGAAAACCTGTCTTGTAAAGTTGCTGTCGAAAAACGTGATCATATTATGAGAGTTGGTGGAGGTGTGTAAAAACTTAGACATGCGTGAAGATATCTTTGGACTGTGTTTGATAACAAAAATATATTATATTCTTAGAATTTTAACAGTCACTTCTTGTTCATTTTGTTCTTAGCTCAGCCACAACCTTCCCAGTATAAGCTATCTATCTATCTACCCGTTTTAATCCGGTTTTATCCCTGGTGAATTATGGTGAATTATTGATTTGCGCACTTCGCACTGCAATTACTTTCTTACCATCGTTTGACTCTTCAGGGTAATACCCCCATGAGCATCCATTCCCTTCAGCTCAATCCTTAGATCGCAAGTTGTTACCATGGTCGCCTGTGAACTCCCAAACAGGAAATGTCCAGCCACCCATCTGCCTGGCCACAAGGTCAACACAGTGCCTCTGGCATCAATCATTTGACCACCCATGCATATACAGGCCCATAAGCTGGGGACTGGCACTTTTACAGCTTGTCTACATTCCAGTTTCCATGGATGCAGCGCTGGAAATTACCCCCATGACAGGCCGAGGCAGACGCAGTACCCGTGACCAGCAGGAGGCGGCAGATCCCTCTTACCGGGCTGTGCCTAACAGCTCGGGTAAGCAGAGCTAAGGGCACTTGGCAGGCATGTTGTCGATCTTTCCACATGATATATAATCGGGTCCTATTGCGGAAAAAAACAATGGAGTAATGTGTTGTGATAGAGCCCTATCAATTTGTGCACTTGCCAGTGAAACAAACTTTGCAATGACATGAGAGGTTGACCCACGATACCGAACCGAAAGCCCTGCGACGACTGTAGGCCGACGAGTCAATTGAAACATGACCCGCTCAATACTGATATAATCTGCTATAATAACAATCTGCTGAACTCACTCCCTCGCATGACCGCTTCATGCTCCACTCAGCGTTAAATCAACACATGAATCAAGGGGATTTCTAGGTAAAGTTGTATGTATATTCACAGAATTTGTGCACTTAATGGGTTGAATGAATGATATGCTGTCACAGCCAATTATCCACATTTCCAGTTTTAACACATTGTGTTCCTGATATACCCTATGGAAGTGTCCTTTGTTTAAGAAATGTATTTCCCATCGAAT
>JAUOBX010339365.1:0-10959 GCA_032360705.1 Eupentacta quinquesemita
AAATACGATGTCGACTGAGATAATCTGATCCCCGAATATTGTAAATATATGTATATTAAGTGCAGCAGACTGTTTCTACGAAATTATCATAAGGTATAACTGAGCATATACACAGTTTAAAGCTTAACATGGTGACTGATTGATACCAATTGAACGGCATAAATAAATATTAGCCATCAAAGGAATTACACTTTATAAATTATTGACTAATTTCAGTGAATAACAAACTGAACCTGTTAATGATTAAATAAGGAACAACTAATCTATTCAAAAGATATAAAAATAAACATTTCGTGGAAGCATCAGTTCGGGGCAAATATACTGCCGATCGGTATACTACCTTGGGTCTCAGATATGTTAATTCCACAGAAATAGACAGAAGGTCACTTACTTGAAGAGCTGCAATTCTCACCACTGAACGTGCGTACGGTTGAGCTGCTCATAGTAATATTGGAGCCTGAGTTTAGATAATGAGCACAGTTCAATGCAGAGACTGCTAATATTTTAGTGGAATCCAATTAATTGCATGTTTCCGAGTTGGTTTCACAAAGTAGGATCTTCACAAAATAGGAAATAGATAACATGATCACATATTGGAGTTACAAATCTCACCACTGATGCGCTGTTACGTTCAGCTGCTGACGGGAAAGTATCTTCAAGCAGTGACTTCGTGGGGGTACTTATTCCTCGGTTCATCAATATATTTCAACGCAAAGACTATCAAATATTAACAATCGGCCTCTGACTGAGTTGATTTTACAATACACTTTTAAAATTTGATTCCGGCTAGGCCTAATGTAAAGGTAAATTCCGAGTCAAGAGTCGCAGATCTCATCACAGATTCTGCGTGATGTCCAGTTGCTCATAAAGAGGGACTGGGGCATGTAGGTGATAGTTGTCACACTCTATATTGACTGGGTGCACAAATATAACAGATGCTGCCACACGTAGTAGTTGGACTCCCATAACTCGTCATACGTTGTGTTAGGAACATACTGTTAAAGCAGTAGAAGTGTTTTTCGATTTTAAATCCAATTATTGTCTGTTTAATACCCTACTCATTTCGACCGTGTAGTGATGCCGTATACTGTTGTGTCAATTCAATGTGTCTCAAGTCTGCGTGTCTTCAACTAGAATCAGGAATGGCCACTGGAGGTTCAGCGAGGAACCCTGACGGGTTTATCGGGGATGAGCACCGGCGATAACTTGCCTTCTCTCTTCGACGAATGTTCAGATGATATCTAGGCAGGGGTGCAACCAATAACCGCCTGCTCACTGGACCCTAATTCCACGTCCCCGACGACAGATGATGGGAGACCACTAGGATCGCACCACTTCTACACGTCGGTAGCGTGAGACAATATTGACACCGCTGCAGAACAGCTTTTACAGAATGAATATCGCCGCTTGTGTGACAATTACATCCAGTGACATCGGTGGGTTGGAATAGTTTCTGATCGTTTCGTTGTTCCGTCTTCCATATTTCCCCTTCATCTGCTTCTCACATTCCCGATAATTTCCCGACAGAGTTTCTCTAATGTTCTCAGGACAGCTGCAACAATCCAGGCAATCCGACCCGCTTCAGCGGTAGAAGTTGATATTTCGTAGCGCTGGAGCGACTGACCCGCTCCGTAGATGGTGGTTTAAGTAGTGTTCGTTACAAGTTGATGTTTCGTAGCGCTGGAGCGATCGGCCCGCTTCAGCAGTAGATGGTGGTTGAAGAAGTCTTTGGTACAAGTTGATATTTCGTAGCGCTGGAGCGACCGGCCCGCTTCAGCAGTAGATCGTGGTTGGAGTAGTGATTGTTACATGTTGATATTCCGTAGCGCTGGAGCGACCGGCCCTCTCCAGCAGTAGATGGTGATTGAAGTAGTGATTGGTACATGTTCAATTATATTTCGTAGCCCTGCAGCGAGTCGGTTACCAAAACTTGTCCCCAGGTTCCACATCACTGTCACCGACCTTGAACGACGCAGGCTCGCTTTTTGATGCGACTGAAACGTACTGAAGAGAAACGAATCGGGAAGATTATCATTCAAATGATGGATCGAGTATTTAGCACTGTACGATTCGTAAACGAAATTAACTGCAAAGACATTTCACCACAATTCACCGCCATTCTACTCTCAAGTTTCATTTCACCCCATTTATTCAATTGATTCATCGCAATGTGAACATAACTTACTATTAAATACGTTAAAACGCATGAGGACACATGAAGTTCGGGAAGAAGTGATGTACATTTAAACAACTGAATAAATGCGTACATCAGAACACCAGTGGTGTTTTCAAATTACGCCGAAAGATGCTTATAGAAGATGAAAATTGCTGGAATAATCTCGTATTTAACTTTACACCCACCTTGCCCTTGAGTTCCTCCAATTCTTTGGTTTTCTTATCCAGTTCTTCCTCCAGTATCTTTGATCTCGTGTATAGTCTGTTGTATTCTCTCGACACCCTGCTCTGAAGAGGATAAATATAAAAAAAGATAAATAGTACGTCAGGCCAATATGCAGTTTTATGTGACCTCTTCTTCAGTGAACTCGAATATTCTGAGATTTCTGACCTATTTTGGCTTGAAAACGCTATAAGTTCAGTAGTTCACAATAAATGTCAGCAGCGGTAGAAGTCGATAACTTACACCTCCAATTAGGAATACATGACATAATCAAGCTGATATTTGCTGTTACATATTTCTCATATGAGTGCAAGTACCCTCTAAATTCTGGTGCACCGAGATCAGGGTTAAGAAAAGTGTTCAAACTATACACACAGTTTTACAGTGTATGTTTGGTATGTATGCGTCGAACCACGAGCTCAGGCCACGGCGCCAATCAGGAGCCTGCTGATTGGCCAGCGCAAAAGCGACGTCACCAGTGGTCACAGGTTAACGATTCCCGAGATAGGGTAGCTGGATTTTCGCTTCGAGCTCCCTGCAATGAAATATACACGAGATGCCATTTTCTCCCATCTGGGAGGCCTCACGAACCCAATATGTCCTTGTGCGCTTCGCGCCAAGCCACTCTCAGGTACCCTAGCGAAAGATTATTGTCACAACCTGAGCACAGAGACAGCGGCGTCACGAGAGGAGAGGGGGGAGGTCAGGAAGGGGCAGCTGCCCCCTCCGCACAGACTAGGGGGAGCAAAATGAAGGTACGCGATACTATTTTCAAGGAGCGATAAATTATTTAAAATATTTATATTTAATTTATATCAACTACCATAACTTGTTGGAAGTTATGCTATTTTACCCGATCTTCGACTATGTTATTTTCCTAAAGTGTGGGGAGGGGAAATATTAGTGGATTTTGTTGGTGAAAGGATTCATAGATCTCTCCAGGGGAGCTTCGAAAGATTGCCCCACCTCCAAACGAACGATATCTCCATTACTTTGTACACTGTTCGAGCAGTCCGGTCTCCGCGCGCTATTGCGTGACCTTCGACACAGATTATTATCATACTGCGTGGGAGACAACCGTGAAAAGGCTTATTGGCTCTACGTGTTGGCTATATAGTGCCTATCCGACCTAACCTTACACCTACCAGTTTACTGAAGAGAGTATCTTCTATCGACGTCATCACATCTCTCGCTAGGTCATCGTCCAGTTTCTTGTCGCTGGCTTGGTCGGCTTCTTTGTCGCACTTTTTACGTTCCACTGCGTTTTTGTACCTTTTATGCCGGAAGCTTGCGGCCAGTGACGTCATATTCGTGACATTCAGGTCATTCATATTCGTCGAACTGGTGGATGTAGGAAAATATGTATCATTGATTATAAAATAATGCACAATTCCGACGTTGCCTAGCTATATACCTATATAACACCGTAATGACAATGTGTAACAAGAGCAGCAATGCTGCAGTAGGCCAATTATACTCATCCCAAAATATATTGTGTAAAAGGAAGTGAGTGGGTCCTTGCGCACTCAATTTAGTGACTAGCTAACTAACTAACTAACACCTAACTTCCTGCCAAATAGTATAGAATAGACACTAGGCTTAGTGAATGAATACGTTTGACTATTTCATCGTTGAGATCACATTGAAGGCAGAAACAGAGCCTTTTCCCACTGAGGCGAGCATTTGCCACAGAACTAACACCAATTACTGATGGAAGGGAAAATGATTGTTGACCGTGACATTCAATGGTTGGGAGAAGTACGAGTGGGTATAAACATTCGTCCTAGTTATCCCAATATATTCCAAGTTGTGGAACGACACTAACCACTCCCACCTTCCCTTAACAATTTACTGTCACATGATCAACCACATGTTATGTCATGTGATCATGCTAATGAACGTGCCAAAAGTATAGCCAACCAAAGTTAATCTGCGTTCACTAATATTCCACCCCAGTATCCGTCCTGTCTCATTCTATAACATGGTGGATAAGGTCGTTACCGCACTCTGCGTCCTGTCAACTAAAAGAGATAATTATTCTAGTCTAGCTACTTACTTGCGAACAAGAATTGACCTCTTCATTCGGTCTTTGAACTTGGATGATGATCCATGGTCCTCTCGATGGATGTGGATGTTACAGTGGCCGTTCTGCTGAGATGATCTGGTGTTTTTCCTGATCTCATCACCCTCTCCGTATAGCCTTACACGCTCGTGTAGGACACTCTACAGGAGAAACGAGAAAAAGAGGTCGAAAATGTATTATATACGGTATAGAGTACCGAAGTGTGACGTCACGATCATACGTATGGTGTAAACGTATAGCGTCCAATATTCCAGTGAAAAGTTTCATCTCGAACAAGAGTCGAGATTTAAGGTGCGTTTTCAACACAACTTCATTGCACTATTTAATATTTAGGCCAACGCTCGGCTAAAAGTACTCTGTGTCAATGTGCTGAAAACCTACCGTAAATCCCGAAAATTGCTCAGGATAGAACTTCTTACAGTGATATTAGGAGCTACGTTCATACCAGACGTATATGACCTACATATGCCTATTACCTAATATGTTCCTTCCTTCATGATTTATGAATATTCTGGAGGGATTTTGGTGGAGAGGGAGGGGGGGGGGGGGCTAAGGAAGTTGCAGTAAAGACGAAGTGCTAAATATTATCGTAACTTTTTCGGTATGACATCGTCTCATTACGATACAGTGAGCAACAACACGTGAACCGTTTGTGCCAGAAATGTTAGCATCAATAACTCTGAACTCGCTTATGAGGCGCTCTATTATTTGCCACCAACAACAAATACTTTCCAGTCATCGGGGAAGATAACTTTATGAGAGCACTATATGCCAATTGCAGATAGAAACTAGACTGACCATATTTCGATCATACTTTAGACGTAACTCTTCGGGAAACGGGGCCAGATGAGCTCAGCCAGTATATTTCAGGACTGTGTGTTTGAAAGACTATGATTGAGAATCCTGCAAAGGGCTGTATTCGGTCGACTGGCTTTTCCGATGATTTCTTGACCTGTTGGGCAAGGCGTTTCACCTCCATCTGGGTTCACCCAATCCGGTGACCGAATTGCCGAGGAGATATCTGCTTCTTGAAATCAGGGTGATATCCCAAAGTGATTTGAATTGTATCATCCCCACGTGAACGCGCGGAATATTTGACATATTGTTTTATTCACCTTCGCATTTGGATAATCTTCTAGCAGATTTAGTATGTCTTCTTTGGTCACCACGAACAGATCTGAGTATCCAAGGGAGCGTACATCAGCTGTCCGTCTATAAGAATAAAAGTATAGAATGTATTATTTACAGTATCCGTGACTATAGTATATAGGTTATTTGCATTATTTGTAGCCTCTTGTAATTTCCTCGTTCGGTACAATGGTTAATTTTAGGACAGATATCCAGTGAATAACAAATAATGATAATAATATCGAATAATAATAATAATAATAATAATAATATCCAGTTCTTATATAGCGGACTCAAAGCGCTTTACATACATATATTATCCCAGACCATTAGTGACTTGTCAAACCCGCACATCATAGTGCACAACTCCATCTGATCTTTCCTGACGTACCGAAACAGTGTGTCACGCCATCGAGTCCCCCGGGAGACTTCCCAATAATTGCAGCCACAGGCGGCACACACTCCTATTTATAAGTCCCCTCATAAGGTTCCCAGAAACGCTTTCGAGACGAGACTTGAAAGAGGCCACAGACGATGCCGAACAGATAGAGTGGGGGACGCCATTCCACAAGAATGAGTCTACTCTACAGCCTGATGTATCGGGCCTATATGTACAATAACATTCTGACAAATTAAAATTTGAACAGTTGGCAAGCCAATGATATCGAGCCATTGGCGTACCGAGATAAATGTCATGGGGGAGGGGATTGGGGTCGGGACCGAAGGAAAGGACGCCCGTGAAAATGACTTGACCCTCCTCATTGATTTTTTATGGGCTCCTATGCACTTACCAGAAAAACATCTAAAGCAGCTGTTGTACTTCCACTGGACAGTGAACAAAAAAAACCTCAATATTTGTTAGTCATTGGTTCATTGGGAGAGGGATTCTGACAACCCCCTCCCCCACCCCCACCCTCCCCATTAGGTGCGTGTACCACTGGCAATTTAGCCAAATCGAGCCGCGAAGTGGATCCAATTTTGGGTATTCTATCCACAAGTTCGATTTGTTTCTCAACGATTCGGGGCCTAGCTCAGCTGGTTTCTGCGCCCCTAGAGATTGACGTCAACATGCATTTAGGAAAAATCGCTCTGAGCCTATCTGCTTATAAACAGTTAAAACAGATGAGGCACCTGCCCACAACCCATACTTACTTTACGGGTTCTTACCTTTTTGATCCGTCCATCATGAGTAAACCGATCTCGCCGAAGTACTCCCCAGTTTGCATTGTCCTTATCACAGCATCATCCTCACTAAAATAAAATGTGAGAAAATCAGACTGCTTGGGAGGAGCACCTGTGATGATAATATATTTTCTCTTGATGCTACGATGCTAAGGGTTCGGGAAGACACTCAAGGCACATCGAGTCCTGAGATTCCTATATTTCCGCATAAAACTGACCATCACTTGCTATACAATGAGGGGATGATGACAATTCAGGATATTTTCCTTCAAAATTCAAATGGCGAAGGAAGCGATTTGTGATCAATTGGATGCAAATGCCGATGTGAATGCGAATACCGCCCTTCTTCGTCTTGTTGGGAGAACAGTATCCAGTTCATCTCCTCATGTTAGGATTTACGTTTGTTTGTTTGTTTGTTCTGTTTGTTGATATAGATTCTCCCTTGTGGGAACCCGGCAATATTCCTATTAGAATATTGGCGCCAAGCTGGCAGAGTCAGTTTTTGTGCAGACCAACGCACAATTCACGGTCCTTGATTGAGAGATGACATAGCGGTGTAATGTCTTATCAAGATGCATGGCAGGATGTCTAGTTCCATTCACTGATATGATGAACATGAGATATAGCGTTACCGATAGCTAGCGTGTACGAAGTATGGCCCGTGATATGAGATCTCGCCAGTAGGGCCTAGTTACTGAGTTTCTATCATATTTGTATCGGATACTATTTCCTATCACAAGTCCGAGTCCGACGTGTTCCAACCGATAATGTAGAAACGTCCGATAGTGCATTTTTCCACCGATAATGTAAAAACGTTCTCGAACTGATAATGTTTTTCTTTATTTCTGTCGTTCCGTCCGCACTTTCAAATATTCTAGTCCTAAATTGGTGCAACTTTCCGCCCAATCGGTCCTTCTATTGCTGAGTAATATTGTCTCCAAAATTTGTTTTCACATTTCCGGCGAAAATTTTCCACATTATCGTTGAACGAACGTTTCCGCATTATCAGTAAGTATAATTATTTCACATTTTCGGTTCGAGAAAGTTCCCACTTTGTCGATTCGAGGAAGCTTCCCCATTATGGTGAGAATGTTTACTTTATCTTTTTTTTATCGGTATTCTCATACACTATTGGACGTTGATTTTTTGCATTATCGGTTGTAACAAGACTACGGTGCTATCGTTTTCAATGATATGAACCAATGGAATTTGTGAAAACATCGGTGGTCATCGAGTCTGAAAATGTCAACCCAAGGCTGATGATATCGCAACAGCTGTAAAGTATACAGACCTACCCCAATACTTCCAGTAATCCATCTGATATGATGAACATCTCCCTGGCCACCTCTCCCTTCCTACAGACCAGCTCCCCCGGAGTGGAGACCACAAGCTGCATCCTCAGGACAAGGTCGTGGAGGAATTCCGGCTCACACTTGGTGAAGAATGACACCTGTCAAGAAGGAACGTGTGAGGCACTCATCAATTTGCCCTAACCCTCTAGCTGTGAACTGGTGAATATAAGCATGTGAAATCAATCGATTGATCGATCAATTATTACATTTATACTACATCATCACTGCTAGTAGCTAGTAAGCCTCATAGAAGAGGTAGGTTTTGGTATCAAACCTGCATGTGACGTAGTCCACTTTATATATTGGTTTGTTTCCACATCAACAATTTGAAGATTTATCAGAGTGATTCTATAAACATTTCGCTAATTTAAAATTGATGTCATTGCACAAGGCAAATACAAGTGGCGCCTCAACATTTTGAAGTTTGGTGGGATGAGGTATGAATTTTTCCAGGCTTTGGGGTAGTCGTGTATTTGATATCGAGCTATATGCCCTGTTTGCGCACGTCTTCGCTCGGATTCTTTACCTACCTTCTTGAGTGTTTTAAGGTTAACATGTATCGCTAGTTCTGTCCTTAGTTTGGTCGGCAGCATCTCAAAGCCGTCTGTTTCTGTCTTCCGTAGTGACCAACCCCTAAAATAAAAAAAATGAAATATATCAGTACAGGGGTTTAGAAGGAATCAAACATTAAATCGAGATCGTCAGCGGACGTATTCACCATACTATCATGAGATGAACCCGTTCCTGTTTCTTCCCAAACCTGCTCTAACCGATTTCAAATAATTTATAGAATTCTGGAATTTAAACGAACGCTTTAATTAGGATAAACTGGCATTCTATGAATCAACTGTTCTTGTCTGACAATTGTGGAAGTTGTTATAAGCAAATTCTTGCGGATATAGTCAAAACCCCCCATGTGCTGTTGTCAGTCCCAGTCTGTTTAGTCTTAGGTTTTATGCGAATTCGCTGTGTCCTCATCTGAACAGCGGCTGAGTGTATGAGACATTAGCGAGCTTTAGATTTCACAACGGGGACGTGAGCTACGACGTAGCTTATGACGCAATGATAGACCTGCTGCGCATGCGACAGCCTCCAACACTGTCGTACTACGCCAATCTACGAAGGGAATCCATTTTTTCTCGCGGTAGTTACAGCGTGGAATAGACACAGCACGTGACAACATTTAGTATTGCTATCGAGGATCACATGAAGCGGTACAAGATCCGATTATCCCAGAGAGAATAAGTGCATGGCAACAACCAATTTGCGTTCAAGATTTCGTTCACAGGTCCTCAATTATCCCCTGGTTGGGGAGAACCAATGGAGAGCAAGCTTGCCCACGGGTGCCTCGAACAAGACGAGTGACCGAAGCAGGGTTCGAACTTGCAATATTGTAATCAGCAGTTCGGATCTTTACCGACTGATCTATAATCCGATATCCGCTGGTTAGCATCAGTAAATAACAACACTAACAACATTCCTGTTCGGGATTACACATCAGTATATCACCTGTAATTTTTCCTGAAGTCCCGGAGAGTCTTTGCTCTACGGCGAATAACTATGTCACTTGCACACACACGTGCACTTACCTGGACCAATTATACTCGTACCAGCCAAGTATCGATTTACGAATCTCATTCGGAACGTCATGAACCCGCATGTACTTCTTAGCATGATCCTGTAATATAAAGTATGAGGGAAAAACAATCATTGAATAATATGCATCAATCAATATCAATGTTTCTCGCTTCGCGTGAACATCCCATTGGTGATTGGACCTGTCTGAAACTATACGAAATCTGTACCTGCAAGGTTTGCGAAGACTTGCGAAGGCTTGCGAAAGCTCGCTGTCATGTTGCTGGTCTCCGTTAGCCCTTGTGGGACGTTCCGGCGAATGAATTCTTACAACCCCATTGTGATCCCATGTTTTGAATTACGCCATCTGATCTTTCCACGTGCGGATGGCAACTGAGCACCAACGGACCTGAGTACTATGCACGTGCATATGAAAACTGAGCACCAACAGACCTGAGTACTATCCACGTGCAGATGACAACTGAGCACTAACAGACCTGAGTACTATCCACGTGCAAATGACAACTGAGCACCAACATACCTGATACTATCCACGTGCGGATGACAACTGAGCACTTACAGACCTGGATACTATCCACGTGCAGATGACAACTGAGCACTAACATACCTGAGTACTATCCACGTGTAGATGGAAACTGAGCACTAACATATCTCAATACTTTCCACGTGCAGATGCCGGCAACTGAGCACTAACAGATCCTAATACTATCCACGTGCAGATGGCAATTGAGCACCAACAGACCTGAATACTATCAATCCTAATAGCAAACTGAAGGTAAAACAATATGTACAACAGCAATACCAACGCATACGACCACAACACAATCACTTGTCTATACGGTAACATTGCGAAATGAACTGCAACGAACCGCAAACTTCCGCGTGCGGCAGGTGACCGCGTTTCTCGCACGCATAACGGCAGTGCGTCAATGAACACCGCATATAGTATGAGGCGGGTTTGACTATGTAGCATGGAGGGTGTCCTCTTCTTTTCTCTACTATGCGCGGATCAGAACTGCTAATTTATCAGAGCGAGGATGTTGAGCGGGTTTTTCTCGTTCTTCCTCGGCACTCAAGCTGACGTTGTAGCCGAGACAAAAGATGTCCCATGTGCGCGAGAGGTCCTATAGGTCGGTCTTTCCACCGATGAGAGCGTTTCATATCTCTGAGGTACATGACAAATAGGTTTCGAAATTGAGAAGCATGTACCATAAACCAGG
>JAUOBX010339587.1:0-10958 GCA_032360705.1 Eupentacta quinquesemita
CTAGTCTTATGCAATTAGCAAATGACGACTGAGCATGCGTGGTACTATTTAGAAGCGGATAAGTTAAAGCAGCACTAATTTTTTTGGGAGGGGGGCCGGCCGGTAGTCACGTGATTTGCTGGTCGTGCCGGTTGGCAAGCATCTGTGCCGGCTACAACCGGCCGTCGCCGGCCGCTGTGGCTAGAACCCTGCACCAGACTTGTTGTACATCAATCTTCACGCATAGCGCTTAGCCACTCTTCCGCTTCTGACATTTATACAAATTGAAATTGAGTGTGATACTGAATATAAAGTATCCAAAAGTAAGAATGAACCTGAGCTTACCATTGCTGTTGATACGTTGAATGCTACTGCTGGCTTTCTCCATCAAACCCAGGAACTGCTTTTCATCTAAAAAGTAGTACAATTGGGATAATTTAAATTTTGGGTTGTTGCATAATGATCTGTTTCAGAATTTTCAATGTGATACATTCCGAACTGCTCAATGAGGTGACTGAGATTTTCGATGAAGTGACTCAGATCTCTTCCCATTGTTACCCCCTCAATGCTAATAACAGTTCTACCAGCTAATCACGTGAAACATTAGTAACAGAGCATTGAGAGCACTAATATCATAAACGAAAGGTGGATTCCACTAAAACTTCTAACAAGAGTGCCAATGGCACAGTAGCTCACCTGGTACGTGATATGTACATTTTTGTCACTGCAGTCTAATGAGAAGTGACTGATTGAGCAAACATTGGTTGACATTTTTCACCTTGAAGCAAAAAATCATGAACATCCCAAAGGTGTGGATTTTTGTAACAGGATCATTAGGACCGTCATTTCAAATTTAGGGCCCTAGGTCCCACACTAGGCCTACGGTCATAAACTTGCCGAATGATGGGCCCCAGGGCCCACACCAGACCTTGAGCCGGAAATTCCTAAACATCCTTGAGGTATGGGTGTTGGACCATCATTATGACCAAACATCTGCACTGTGCAACGGAATTCGTAGGAGATAAAAAAAAATGTGTTTTCCCATATAATGGGCCCTAGAGCCCAAATCGAGCCCTCAGCCTAAAATTCATGAACACCCCAATGGCCGACTACCTAAGGATCATTACATGTAACTAATTTTACTTCAAAAAAAATCCACTGAAACTTGTGGGAGGAGATGCTTTTCAAACACTATTGGTGTAGTTTCATAAAGTGGGCATAGAGCCCAAGTAGAACTTTAGGTCATAAAATCCTGAATACCCCGAAAGTACAGCTGTTAGACCATCATTATGACCGAACATCAGTACTGTGAACCAGAATTTGTGGAAGAAGAAGCATTTTGCATGATTCCACATGATGGGCCCCAGGGCCCACACTAGGCCTCAAGCCCCAAATTCCTGAACATCTCTGAGGTATGGCTGTTAGACCATCATCATGAGAAAACATCAGAACTGCGCAACACAATTTGTAGAAGGTAGGCTACACGATTTTGCAGTATTTTATATAACAGGCCCTAGGGCCCAACCAGGCCATCAGCCCATAATTCCTGAACACCACCAATGGCTCTCTACCTAAGGGCTAAGGACCATTAAATTTACCTTCAGAGAAAATCAATTGAAACTTGTGGGAGGAGATACATTTCAACTTGTACCATTGTGTGAAATTTCGCAAAATGGGCCTTTGGGCCCAAGTGGGACCATGGACCAAAAATTGAACAGGGACCATGGGCCAAAAATTCCTGAACACCCCGTAGGTACAGCTGTTAGACCATCATTATGACTGAACATCAGTACTGTGAACCAGAATTTGTGGAAGAAGAAGCATTTTGCATGATTCCACATTATGGGCCCCAGGGCCCGCACAGACCTCGGGCCCCAAATTCCTGACCACCCCTGATGGCCCATGACTTGGTCATCATTGTCATTAGGTTTCATAGTTATCCATCAGAGGTTGTAGGCAGGGGTTGAAATAAGGTACCAGAGACCAGGGGCTGATTTTCAAAAGAGGAGCCCCTGGTTCCTATATTTTGGCATGGGACCAGGGGCTACTTTGGTAGACCCAGGGGCCTTAATTTTGTTCTTGTCTTCTGTGAAGTAAAGAAGCATACCCCAGATGCCATAGAACTAGCTCACATGCATTATTTATGCACTACAGTGTTGGTTTTCCATTGCCCACAAAAAAATCCATCACAGTAGTACGTACATGTTGCATATTTTCATGTGGTCAACTGAAGAACCCAGGGGCTTTTCGAGCTCCGAAATAGCCCCTGGTTCATAAGATTTCATTGGGACCAGGGGTTCTTGATGCATTTTGGGGGGCTAATAGCCCCTGGGCCCCCGCTTATTTCAAGCCTTGGTTGTAGGAGGAGTAGCAGTCTGAATCAATTGTCGACAGAAAAATAGATAGATAGATACAGCTGCATGATCACAATATTCTGTCGAAAAAAGTGACTCAAACGTTTGATTCTGGCAATGGAGGAGACGATGGGGTCGCCAGATTGGACAATGTAGATTTTAAGGCCAGAAATTGTGACAGTAGGCAAAATGGAGGGGGTCATTGTGTAATTATGAGAAAGGTTGGGGAGTGAAGAAGACCCAATTGACTTTCACAGCTCAGGGATCTGCTGATTGGGCTAGCAATGATACAATCTAAAGGTTGGCCATTTGAATTGAGTCCCAGGTAGAGTGTGTGTGTTGGTTCCTTCCCTAGGCAGGAAGAATCAAATTGGCTTGCCTGGTAGCCAAGAGTATTGGGAAAAATTTGGTTGGGTGCAAACCGGATATAACGCCAGTTAATTCTTGCTGCTAGTGGGTTATAGGCTCAGCCCGATCAGCTGAGATGAGTTTCTGGGATGAAATTGCTGTCAAGGCAGCACTGGCCCATGCAGTCACAGCAGATAGCAAGGGCCAGCATGACCATGTATTGCCTTCAGGCTGATCCCTCAGATCGACAGATATACGGAAAAGACCACAGGGATCTCAGGAAGTATCATGCCTCAAATTTTCCAGGCCTACAGGGTCAACCCAGCTTCTCTGACACAGAAAGTCATAAATCACATGTCCTTGCCGCAGAAGCTAGTCAACTGCAGAGGGTCATTTGCTTAGCTTCCCCCCGGAGCTAGGCCTGTTAGCTCGGGTATAGGGACCTGAAGAGATTTGACAGGCATAAATGTGGTGGGATTATCAGCACCTGAGCCAGCAGCTGTCATCATAGCATACTATGCACCAACCTCCCCATCTCTACAACAAAATAATTTTCGAACCTGAATCCGCTGCCAGGAAAGGTTGATCAGAATCATCAATAGCTCCATATCCGAACTCTCCCTGCTTCCTCATGGTGAATTACTACAAGAAAAATAAACATAAGGTAAGTCAAGTATATATGATTATGACATACTGTATGGAGCCAGTTCTCAATATCAGGTCTGAAATAAAGAGAAGGAACAGTTCAGGTCCCAGTAAGATTGAGCTTTAACTTAATATGTGCAATATGCAAGAATTATGCAAGATTCATCTCTCTTATGATTATTGATCACTCAGTATATGCACTTCCTGAATTTGGATTTTATTTTGCAGCCCTGGTTTTTACACTGATGGACATAATCTCAAACTCATAATTTCACCTACCACATATTTACCTGGAACTGTATTAGTATATTTCGTCCATAACACTGGAGGTACCATGACCCGAACACCTAAGTGAAAAATCTAGTAGTAAAATATCTATAAGGTTGAAGAAGTGAATTAGACTTGCTACAGTAGGAACATTCGGTGATATGTTCTTGTTCATCCACTGTAGTTTCATTGAGATAAAAAAGAACATTAAAGATCCATCATGTCTTGAAGACATTTTGCAATTCAACTAACAACCGGTACTTCCGATATTCTGGCTCCATCATTTATTGCGCACAGCTTCGGCACAAATGTAGTTTTTTACGTAGTACGACGGTGGCTAGTGCACTGCCGTATCGTACGATAGACTGTGTGTATCACATGCAGTATAGCGCTGGTTTATGTAGCTAGTAGAACACGTGGGAAAACTGCCAATTGAGAACGCAAAACATGGTATGAACTGTAATCCCGAAAACTGTCATATATTTCTCCTTCTGTGGATCCTGATGGACCCCACGTAACGAACAAATGCATGCAATTATGAGAAGACAAGTATCGACATGAACTGTTAAGCTATTAATTATTGGTTTGCGAAAGTAAATGGAACATAACTTTCCCTATACGGAGAATGGATTGATCTGAGTTGGATAGGCGGGGCTTGCATTTGAACTGTCGAGACAGAAGAATTACTTTTGTTAGTGAAATATGTATGAGTATGAATGTCTCTTATTATCACGAATAATACGGGACAAGTTATTACAAGAGGGACACAGCCTTGAAAAATGTGTAACATATCGATCTCACACTATTTATAGAGAACATCGAAAACCACATAGTATTTTATGTCACATTGCGATGTTTATAGAATGATAACAACTTCGGTTCTGAAATCAGTAATCGATGCCCGAGTTAAACCTTCGGGAGCCGTGTTTGGGGTTCACGGAATAATACGTAGCCCCAGGCATCGTTAACTGTTTTCTTTTGTTGGTGCTCTTCGGGGTACGAATGCAGATACGAATGTACTGTATTTGGTGTCTTTCGTACGAATCGAGAAGAGAGACTAGAGTTACTTCATTTTTATGAGCGGGGTAGAAAACAACGGGATCGCGGATTTGTCCTACGACAATCCATATGATAAGTTGATAACTGATATTAATAATAATGAATTCCTAAAAAAATAATGAACTTATTTAAGTTATTTGACTCTGTTTGTATAATTACTTCAAATTTTCTCTTCTGTGATTTTTTGGTGAGCAATAAAGAGGAAGAAGGAAAACCAACATACCTGAATTCTGACAGTCTTTCAAGTTTCCAACTTTCCATGATGTCAACATTATAACAAGCAAATCCTGCGATCCCCTTCCTCCCTTTATCAACACTCTGCCACCTCACCATGACCATCATTTACCAATTGGACCCATGTAAATACTGGATGAATACATTCGAAATAACAACAACCAAAAGAAAAGTTGAGAAACAGTCAAACACCAAGTTCTCAGTACTCGAAGCGCAATAGAGGCAGGTTCCCCCTGGTGACCAACATCATCTCTGCCTTACTGGGATCCAGGCGATTCCTCTTAGGCTCATACAGAGATCCTGCTTCGCTAAAGAGTCTTTCACTGGGGACGCTACTCACAGGCGGAGATAGGTACCGCCTAGCTAGTTTGGCCAGTTTTGGGAAGCGGCCCTTCTCAATGCCCCAGTACGTCAGAGGCTCCTTCTTCACAGGCAGCATCGGTTCTGTTGAATACCTCCCAATCTCCTGAGCAAGGGTGCTGGTATTTTGGAGATGAGCTGCAGCACCCTTCTCCTGCATGAACTGGATGAACATCACAGAAAGTGGATCATCATTAGGTGTTTCAGGTCTGCCTTCAGCTAGAGGTTGAGGCTCATCGGCCTGATTCTCTCCATTTCCTGGCTGGATTCCATCAGGGGCTTCTCGATCCGCAGTAAGCAGCCATTGCTTTACTTTCTCTGTGGTGTTTGCGCCTTTGAAGAAGACAGCTTTATACCGTGGATCGAGGTAAGTGGCTGTAGCCAAGAACTCGTTGCTCTCCATCTCTTGGAATCTCCTGTTGAGGGATTCTAGCATGCTCTCAGTTATTGTCTGTATCCCCTGGTCATGTTCATGAGCTTCGAGGACTTTTCGGAGGATGGCCACGCTTGGTATGACCATCGACAGTGAGGCAGAGTCTGCAGATGCATCCCTGGTTAGTTTCTCGAACGGCTGCAAGGTCTTCACAAGGGTCTCTGAAAGCTTCCACTGGTTGGCACTCATGTTTGGTAGGTCGTACAGGCTAGCATATTCAACCAGAGGGGCTTTCTGCTCGTTGATCCGCTCCAGCATGTAATAGGTGCTATTCCACCTAGTTGGAACGTCCTGGATGATGTTGTGTTCAGCGACCTCATGCCTCTCCTGTAATGGGCGCAGACGCTCATGGCCGAGACATGAGTGGCGGAAGTGGCCTGCTATTCTTCTTGCAACTGCCAGCATGTCATTCACTGACCTTTGAGCACCTAGCCCATTCCCAATGACAAGCTGGAGTGTGTGAATGAAGCAGCCCTGGTTGGGCACTCCAGCAAGATTCATGCCAGCAACTGCATTCGCTGCATTATCTCTAAGGACTACGTGGACCTGCTCCTTCCTGATCTCCCATTCTGCCAGCATCCTCTCAAGCTCTGTCTTGATCCCTTCCCCGGTGTGACGCCCCTCAAACTTGGAGGCATTCAGCACCCCTTTCCTCCTGATGTAGTCATCAGTAACCCAATGGCCTGTCAGGCTCATCAACGAATGGTTTGACCCCACACTCGTTGACCACATGTCAGTAGTTAGACTTATGTAGTCCATGCCCTTCAACTGTTCTTTCATACCAGCTACGACACCTTGGTACATCGCTGGTACGAGTTTACGACTGAGATGCTGCGCCGAAGGCATCGTGTACCTTGGCTCCAATGCATTCACGAAACGCTGCATCCCTATGTCATCGGTGACAGAGAAAGGTTGGAGGTCGAGTACAATCATCTCTGCAAGCTTCCTGTCAATGTCTCTCTTCCTTGGATCTCTGGGTTGCCAAACCTTGACCATATCAAATGAATCATGCAAGAGCATTTGCCTTCCAACCAGTTTTGCATTCTGTGTTGTCGTGCTGCTACCGCTAGACCCAGCAGCTCCCGAATTTCGCTGCTGATCATCCGATGCCCCTGCTTCAAGCAGCGCTGCATGCAATGCTGGATGATTCCTCTTCAGATGGTTTCTCAAGTTTGTTGTTGAAAAGGATGCTCGCGAACTCCCTCCCCTAGAAACATATACCCTGCAAGCATTGCACCGAGCTTTGGTTTCATTGTCCCCGACAACGAAATACTCCCAGATTCTAGATCGCGGCATTTTATTATTCAATTTATTTCCGTGATCAAAGCTGACGTGAACCAGAGGTTACAAGGCCCGGGGCTCGAAATTAAGCTTTCACTCTCTGGAGCTAAAAACCGTTAACGACGAACCAAGTTCTAACGTTTCTCTGGAGCTGTTTCACCTCTGTCTGGAGCTGTTAGTATTTCAGTGCTATAAGTCTATAACTCAAAGCACAAGACAGTATATTCCGTGATTCCGTGAATAATGAAACGGCAATACAGTTGAAAGGCCTCACTATTCCACACTAGAATCCCTCACTTTTCCACACCAGAATTGATCGATATTATACTTGTTCAACAGCTCAAATGCACAGTCACAAATGCTCGCACTTGCCGCTGTTCAGTGAACAAAAACCAATGATCAAAATTAGTGAATTCCTCTCTGATGATTCATGCAACAATGCCACGCGAATCATCCCTAAAATGACCCGACCCCTATTACTGAAATTGCGTTCATAAGATGACTTGACCCCATCACTCAAAGTGCCAAACAGCAGCTGCTAATCACCCGAAAACTTTCCTTCAATCAGCGTGCGTAAACGCCGCACCGATAGTCAGCAAAGTTGATCGAGAGTCAGTGTAACATCGACCATACGGCGACTGTGGAATTCAGCACTGTTGCGTATTACCAAAAATACCACAGCAGCCATCGCTACTCAAACGTCAAACCTAGGGGATTTCGCTACAGCGAGCCGCATGCTCACTCAGCTCCGTACGGAACGGTACGTAGCAGCTGCGCTGGACAATTTAATTAAAAATAGCGTGTGCAGTACAGGCTGTATAGCGATAGCGGAGTTTACTAAATAATACTGAGAGACCGCGTCGGTCCGTGTTTCGTTGTGTCAGTGCTGGTCAAGTGCTAGTCCCACGTGTAGCGCTGTAGTGTGTCTGGATTACGAAGCCACAGTACGGCGGGAGCGCTGTTGTTGTGCAGCCAGCCTACTGCGAGTGGGAGTATAGTGCAATGCATGTGGGAATTGGGATATGTTTCGCGTAAATTCGCGGAGTTCCCGCAAACTACGAATCGCGCTAGTTGCAGACTTGAATAGGAATATCCGTGAGTGTCAAACGATCTTTTTACTTGCAAATGTGAACCTTAAAACATCTCTACAGAAAATGTGAAAGATCGGTTCAGTGGATCGGTACATGAAGCATTTTTTTCGATACCGAATCCGATCCGATATACCGAAAATCGGTCCGATTCCGATCCTACCGATAAGATCGGTTGTACACTAGTTATGTCCGGGCGTGCCGCCTGCACAAAATTGAACAAGAACGCAACCATGCGTAGTGATTCCCTGCCTTATTTATGGGACACGGAAAAGATTGCCAACACCTAATTTAGCACTAGTAACCAAATTTGACCCATTATTTCCAGGTGTTAAAGTGGGCAGATGAGAATCTAAACAGTACAAAATTCCTCTCTTCCATTATACCCAACCTGAATTCATGGTCATTGGATTCAAACTCTAGAAAGGAGAAGCATTTGGTGTGTTTTAACGAAATGGCCCAAATGGTACAACAGATGACCTTGGGACCTCGAATCCCTGAACACCCCATATGTAACATTGGTATCAGACATTTATTAGCTCTCATGATCATCAGATTCAAACTCTAGAATTAGAAGCATTTAGCATATTTTTCCCAGAATGGCCCAAATAGCCCACTGGACGACCTTGGACGGTGGACCGCATACGGAGCATTGATACCCGATAATAATGACTAACTTCATGGATCATCAGATTTGGAATCCAGGAGGAAGAGCATTTAGCATATTTTCACAAAAGGCCCCCATGACCCACCATGGACATAGGCATGATCACAAAAGCTCACCTAATACAGTCTATAAATTTTCACATAATGCCCCTTTAACAATCCATTGACCGAACAGTCCTCTCCCTTCAACTGTCTTCAGCCAATCAGGATACACCGTTATACCAGCAGCTGTTCAGCACTAATGGAATTCTCAAAATATGTATGCTGCTCTGTCATAATGAACTTTTCAGACCATCCCTTCAGAGAGGAGTCTATCCAGCAGTCCTGAGGGGCTCATGTAAACAAATTACCTGGCCTCTCCACAGACTTATTCAGGGACCATCTCAACCTCGAGAAGGGATTTGGAAGAAGTGCCGCATGTCCATGTTATTGGGCCAAAATGACCCCCAAATGGCCTTCCACCTGAAATCAATGACCAACCCGTAGGTAGCACTAGTCAATCATCATACTCACCAACATTTGTAATGATCCAACTTGAACTGTGGAAGGAGTAGCGTTTTGCAGTTTTCCACATAACAGCTCATTATACCCCATTAACCTTTGACCTTGACCTTTGTAAGGTCAATGATGTGCCATCACCCAATGGACATTGCCTCCAAGTTTGGTCAACATTCTTCGAAGAACAAACATTTGGCAGCCAGAAAGGCAAAAGCTTACAGACTGGATAGATAGGCGGATAGATAGATAAAGTGACGCTCTCATTACAATAGTTCAACCAGCTTAGCTGGTTGGAGCTGAAAATCACACCAGGGGTTGAAATAAGGTACCATTGACCAGGGGTTATTTTTCGAAAGAAAACCCCTGGTTCCTGTATTCCGGCATGGGACCAGGGGTTACTTTGGTAGACCCAGGGGCACACTCATATTCATCCCCTAATCCGCAGAGATTCAGACGGGTTCCACAGCAGAAAGTAATCATCAAAATATGGTGGAACGTTCACCGAGTACAAACATGCTGGATGCCGCGAAGTAATTCTCAGAAATATTCATCTCACAGAGCAGTGAAACGTCTTTTCATAAGACTGGTGATCCGAAGATGGCAACTTAACATCTTAGTTGGCTGATTCTTACAGTCCGTCCTTGGGTTAGGCACTCTCTCTCCATTGCCTCATTTCACCTAGGGACTATTGGGAACCTGTGACAAAATCAAATACAACTAGACATGTGCAGGCGGTAGACCGCCCAGGTGTATATCCCCGCAATAACTTTGATATTGACTTTTGACGATCACAAAATTTGCATAGACCATGTCTGGTTGACCTCCAATGACCCTCATAATGTTCAGCACCAACCAAAGTCCATATCCACGAAGTTTCATTCGAATCCGACAAAGTCATGGGAATCGCATAAATTTCGCACATTTGACCTCCGGTGACCTTGGAATCGTTTTTCAGGACTATCAATAGTCCACATCCACCAAGTCTCGTTCAAATCCAACAAAGTTAGGAAAATCATCAAAATCATGCAAATTTGACCTCTGGTGACCTTGAAATGTTTGCCATGTTTTTGGGGACCAACTGTAGTCCACACTCACTGAGTTTCATGTAAATGGGACAAACTTGTTATTTCGCATAAACCCTGCAAAATAGAGGGCGGTAGACATTGAGCAATGCCCACTTTCGAACCCATCCGATTTTACCAAGTTTTGAATCAATCAGACAAAGCGTTGGAGAGTTATTGCGCTAACGACTAAAACCATAATTTTCCCGCGGAGATATAATAGGGTGCTGAATTAGATGCATCCACCTATGCTCCTGGAATGTTGGAGTGCATACTGTTCCCCATGATCAGGGTTATCATTGTAGAGCGCTCTGAACGAGTCAGTGGCTTCATAGAGCGCTATATAGCTGCGAGATATTATCTCCAGAATCAGATTCCATATTCTTACCTTAATGAGAATAACCATGTCCTCCAAGTCTTGTCCAGACCACTTGTCAAAGGGAGCGAGTATTTGCAGCCTCTTGCTGGCAGGATCAACATCAACGTTCAAATCACTGCAATCCTCTGGTGGGGGCTGGAAGGTATCCATCCCTGGATCAAAGCCCTGGCCAAAAACAGCAGAGATTGAGGGAATGATCGATTCATAAGTAGTGAGCGGTTAAGCAGTAAACAAGAGCCCAAGGGCACTATGGTTACTTGCGATAATTTTTTCAACAAAAACGTAGACCTTCTATATCACGATCAA
>JAUOBX010339809.1:617-17168 GCA_032360705.1 Eupentacta quinquesemita
TAACCTTTTGCTTCCACCACACATAATAGAAAAACGCTCGAGAATTTTCCTTAATATTAGAAGCAATCTGCCTCTCGAAATCCAGCTTAGCTCCAGAAACTGAACTCTGGACTAGCTTTTGCTGAGCTTTGTCCGAGACATTGAAGAAGTCCGAACCATGGCTACCACTACTACCATCAAACCAAGGAATACATGGATAGTTGAAACCACTCATATTGATTGTATTCTTACCTGAAACTTTGAATAACATATCGAAAAGGCGCGTGTTGTTGCTCTCAGAGCTGTTGGGAGATCGATAAATAACACCAACCGTTAGAGATTTGGGAATACCTGGTGAGTTTGACGAAATTTCACACCAAACCGGGTTGACAAAACTAACACCAATATCTCCCTTCTCAATACTACTCAAGTTAGACTTTACATACAGCAAGACTCCACCATCGATACCACGGAGAGTATCCGTCTGATCCTGCCTGTACACAAATTACCCTGGAAGGTGGACTTCGGCTGTGGAAATATCGCTATAAGGCCACGACTTCGTAATCCCAATTACGTCCGGTCTACGTTCCTCAACTAAAATGTGTAGTTCGTCTAATTTGTTCCTAATACTTTGCACATTAGCACAGAGAAAACAAAGCTTAGGCCTACTGACCTGTTTACTGCCATTAATATATATGTCCTTCCTACCACTACGTAGACTACAACTAGCATCTGTATTGCAACCTGAAACCCTCGCGTCAACACTGGTACGTGGAGCTTTCATAGCAATAACACAAATTAGGGGCTTCAGAGAAGGTACACAAAGTCATAAGTCGATAATTCATACTATCAGACCAGATTGTAGAGCAATAAGTCATATGAGGAGCAATTTTACTTTTCTTGCCACCTTATCAGTAACGTGAGATATATGATTACCTCATGAAATATACGAGTCAATATTGACACCATGTATTTTCAACTTGACATATAAGCTTAACCATTGATATCATCGAACATTTCAGTTTCTTAGCACTATGTTCCTGCCAATATTGAAAAAGAGTTTGTTGGAAGCAAATCAGGATGCAAATACAGCTAGTTCAGCACATGCCCCTTTCCCCATTCCATTGTTTCAGTTTTTACAAATGAACAATATATTATTATCCTCTGCAGGAGAAGTCGAGTGAGCATCTATCTGATACTTTATATGGATTATAGATAGTATTGACCCATGTATAGATCCCCGATGTATGTTACATCACATTTCACCATCCTCCAAACCTGCTGTCTGTCTATTAATTAACCAACAACCCGAAAATTAACCACATCTCTTATAATAATGAAAATTATAATAATGATGCATATCGCACGTAGCACTGAATTGTACCCCGAACCTTGTTCACCTTTGATGTCAAACAATATCAGTTTTTCACGGTATGCAATGCTATGACTAGTCATTAAACCTTCCGCCTTCATTCTGAATGATTTGAGCAATTGATGATAGGAAAATATGATTATCCCTCAAGTGATTTATGGCACCAGAGTGACCATGGAATACCTTATTATATCTTACCAGACAGTGGTCCCCGTGCGCCCAACAGATAATGGCATTCCATAAGCGATGCGGTCTCTCATTAGACTGTATATTCATTATTTTATTTTATTTTCATTTATATTATGATTCAATTAGTTCGGTTTAGCTATTTTTACAGCCTTCAATGTGTTTCTGGGAAAAACAGATTTGTAATAAAAAGCCTCCGCACTCTTCGTAATAACAGAAATCATTGCTGAACTTGGAAGGTGAAATTTCTCCTGGTTACTGGGCGTGTATACAAACCGCCATGCTCCTAATCACTTTTCCCTCAAAACTCAAAGCGCCCTACAGAGCAACAAACAAAGATAATGATAACAATTGGCGTACAACAGACAAACCCCGAATCAATTATTTGTTACAGCTGGAATAAGATTTGCCTGAGGCAACAGCATGCATTGGATTTCGAACCAGAAAGCCAATTAGAGCGCAGTAATTCTTTGAATTGCATATCCCATCTTGCATCATGGAATAGAAAAGTACATTGATCAGGGAAGTGTTCGTGTAATAATTCGTAACTTCCAGCAAGTAATAACTATGCGTAGATATGTTTACATTTGAAATTAGCATTGGTACAAGTTGATTACTCAATTTTAAACGGATTCGCCCATGTACACACTAAGAGCCTATACCCCAAAACATGGACATTTCCGCATGAACATTTTTACTTATGCCTTACCTATGATCTCTGGGAACCAAAACTAATGGTTCTTTGCAAGATGACTACACACAAACTCCAATACGATCATGACAAGTAATCTGGACTCTACAAGGATTTCATACTTCAATGTATGGTACTATCTTCTAATTCTTACCTTCGACCGGACATAACAATTAAAATAATGTACTCATCTTGGGGAGCATACTTACAAGTATGAGATTCAACCACTCAGGTGTGGTCAGCTGTCGTCGAAGAATCAATGAGAAATCTCTCTCCCAGCCCCACAGTTAAGTGTTCTGAATAGCAGTAAATGTTTGCATTTCGCTGCTAAGGAAAATTACTCTATAGGTAAACAGGTAGAGGTCGTTCCTAGGGTCCGTATGTAATGATGAATCATGTAAAAATATTTTCATCTACCTCACATATACATTGAGAGTACATATCATATATGTACAGGTATATATTATATACCGTAGCTGAAAGGTCCACAATGGAAACCAGAAAGCCAATAGGCTTTGTGATTCCTTGACTTTGACCTCTGATGACATCAACAATGTACTTTTTCATGGGGAACCCACAACACAATAGGTTTCTTTGCAATTGCCTGCCCGAACCAAGTATTTCGGACGTATGGAGCTGATCATTTAAGACATCGACCTCCGATTACCTCTGGCCCTACCCTAAAACAATAGGGATCATGTACTCATCATGAGGAACCCACATGCAAAGTATGAGCTTGATTCATCCAGGTTGGTTTGAGTTATCGTGTTAACAAGCTAGGCGTCACTTGTCATGACTGCATAGATTCCTTTGACTTTCATCGAGGAATAAATAAACCCATACGTTTCTTCACATATATGGTAAATGACTGAGCCCACATATATCATCATCATTATATTTTCTAGGTTATTCTGATTATTGTCAAAACCACTTCCGTCATTGTTAATTCAGAGAAGTCACATGTTGTGTAATTCTGGAGGAACGAATCATTGTAAACATATTATAATTGCCCTTAGGTCAAATTGAAATAAGAAAATGCAATACTATAATTGCCGACAGCGTACCAACTGAGAATATATCCTCGACTGAAAGCATTATGCTTTCTCTTTTCCTGGAATTTTCATCGAGCGTAGCTGAGACCAAAATTCCCAAAGCGGGAATAAAGTGTGGGCGAAATGGTTCAAATAATACATTTTAGGCAGGCTGTCAGTGACCATTTCGGAAATAATCAAGCCGAATGACTTAGGTGTTCGTGACAGTCTATAAAACATTGGTGCTCATGCCATAAAATGTAATATTATTGGCATTTCAATTATACATAAATTACCCAATTTATTGAGACGACATCCGATTGACGAATGGCATTACAGTATATTTTGTTGGGCGTTTTGGAAGCGTGGTTCATTTGATCCCATCGAGGTCAGTGTGATAACATGCATAGTTGTGCGACTATCGAACTTTGAATGTTATCTTCTATACTGTGTATAGGACCTGACAGGATTGAAGTGTTCTTCAACTATTGCGTAAAAGGGAATATTTCCCTCTTGCACGAAACCAACATTTCCAGCTGGGCGTGTTATGTCATCTTTTATGGTTCACTCGCCAGTACCTATCCCATACAAGCCGACAAGGGTGCATAGCTGGATACAGTGCTCTTGTCAGCTGCGAAGCTTGGTCAGGCGTGACCACAATGGGGGTGAGATGTGATGTTCAAGGCTGAAAGAGTTGTCATTACACGCAAAAGGTAATTAACAAACCACCTTCCCCTCATTGTGAGCAATCGGAGGACCTTGCTCAAGGGTACAACGCAGGCTTGTACCCGTTATCTCTGGATTACTAGCTCGACGCACTAGCCAACTGGGCTACCACCCGAGTTGAGGTCCTGTAAATGCTTTCTTCAAAATACTACTTCGAGGAATGTTACTTAAAATATATTATTCATTCTGAAAGTAAATCAATGTGAGCTGAGCGAATGTGTAAATGCTAAATGAATTCAGTTGCACAGGATCAGATTATTATATACTTCGCTTGTGTCGTTACCTAGTTACTTGGAATGAACAACGGTAAACGTTCATGCCATTGCGTGCCACCTCTGGCAAGGCAACTGCTGCCAACAGCGTGTATTCGACGGCATATGACAGAAGCATCCGATCTGTTACACATAGTGTGTCAAATTCGACGAACAGATTGTGGTAATAATATATATATATATATATAATCCGGGCTGTACAGGTTTTTAGGCCACGAACGTGATGCGTAATTTAATATCGTTATCTTCAGACCTACGATGTTTGACAATCTGAAGCTAGTGCCCACGACACAGCATGCCTTCCACGCAACTTCACGCCTTACTCCCTATTATATAATCAGAATATTTCCAGCTCATAATTTGCTCACGCTTGATTTGAGCGAGTAAGGTGTTTCAATGTATTTGCTCGCGTAATTTGAAAAGCAGCCAGCTGGTTGTCTAGTAAATTAGAACTCCAAGCACTCCATTGTCACTGCAAGCCGATATGAAACTGTATGATTTGATTTGAAAAAGAAAGAGTTGAGAATGAGTACGAATAGTTAACTAATCAATTGTCGCGACTTTCCGTAACGTCGCGTAACGTCCAATAAGTTGTTAACCTGTTAACCCTGAAATTTATGTTCGGTTTCATTGGGTGAAGTATTAAACTAGATTATCGTGCCGGTCCGGTTTCGTCACCTTCGAATTTGTGTGAATTATGTGAAATGGAATATCGTTACTTGAGCAGAAATAATTTATGTAGAATGCCTCTTGGGTAGGTTTGATGGAAGTTTACGACCGAATTCTCAACCATGCAATTCATCATCAGGAACCCCCATGAACAGTTCTTCTTCTAGCTATGGAGAAGCTCGAAATGTGGGGTTAAGAGGTTATGGAATCTTGTTTCTTCCATGGTCGACTGTTGAGGATTTTTTTTCTAGTTTGGGAGTGACTGAGATTAGTTTGAAATCCCATATAGGCCGACTTAGTATACACACGTTGTTGAAATATGAAGTGAACATGCCAAAAAAGTATGTTAATATCAAGACGGAAACTTAGAGATAAACAGACTCCCTTAGTTCATTCAATTATTCACATGTTCTTTTTCTTCATTAGCTGATAGCAACGTATGACCTGTTACACTGACACCACCACTGACACGTGTAAAGACAGCTGTCGCATGGCTAACTGAACAATTACACAAGTTTTATGATCATTCCTATATGTAATAGCGGGATCAGGCTATAAATTGGACAAACATCAGCCATACACCTGCCTTGCTTTGATGACTTATGTTTAACCTCACTCAGTGACGTGCAGGAAACGGTGGACGGCTGGAAGAAGTTATGACTCAATGATGCAAACAGGAGTCAAGGGGTTCTTATTCACGCATTATTCGATACATATATAATTGTATTGACAGTCTAACGTTAAAATAAAAATGCATTTGGTTGTTTAACCATTCGGGGACGCATAATGGGCTTAAGTACTAGTATCATGGTGCTTTCAATAACCTTGTTTAAAATTGGGAGCCGTCGACTACCAGCAATTGTGAAATAGAACTAAAAACCATTATGCTGATGCGTGGTGTACTCCTTAACTGCTGGAAAGAAAGAGAGGAGATCATAGCTACCTATTGTTATATCCATATGTTATTCCGTCATTATTGAAGAGGAAACATATTTGGCTTCTTCTTTCAACCACTTGTTCAATTGATCAACAGATTGCCTCCGCGATGGGTTTACGAATATGTTGGAAGTGATGATATGAAGACTAATGTGATGATCTTTTCAACTGATTTCGCCGATTGCAAGGTAGAACATTTAGTCAGACACGCCGCTGCCAGTCATAATTCGTATTGTGGGGCGTAATTCACGACATATTTCACCGGAGCGTTAGCAAAATACACCTCATGTTTAATATAACAACATATCTCTGTTGTCTATGTTCTGAAAATAAATTATTATACAGAGAATATATACCGGACTATATGTCCTCTCACTTGTCGCTTTGTCAATCCCAGAAACAAAATGCTATTCGCCGATTTAATGCGCCTATTCTAGATATAGTCCATCTGTGACAGTTCACAAAGTTGATATCTATACAAGCAATAGTAGGAGTGTTCTTAGTGGATTGCGTGACCCATTTGATTGCGTGACACCTCAAACTCAAACCTCTGCCGAGTGCCGACAGGCTATTACTCGCGACGACGGACGAGTTAAATTTGTCTTACTGTCATTGTAGAGCTAATCAATAGAATTTATTCCATTCAAACATAATTGTATTCGTTCATGGCAATGTTGGGTAACTGCTGTGCACACATCCAGCACAGCATGCCTCATGACTACGTTGATATCTGCGTGTCTGACTTCTTTCTGTATATGGCTGTTGTATGCGTGACTCCCCACTGTGTAACAAAATTGCTTCGAGCGAGACTTCGAGCGTCACCTTGACCCATAATTTATGGGCAACACTTATAAAACGACGGATCGAGTGAGATAGATATTGTGTTATCAATTACTGTTACATTTATTCGAAAGTTTCATGACGGAAATCCCACAGCGTTGGCAATACAAAAATATAAATTCAATGAGGTAAGGCAACAAATGCGGTATATGGAACCGTATGTACATAATAAAAAAAAGTCAGTGATTGATACACACAAAGAGAAGAAGGAAGATTTCAACGTTCCATTCCCTCTTTCCCATATGGTGGTGAACATATAAATTGAATGAAAAAATGTTTGCAGAATTTGGCAAGGATAATTGTCCGTACTTTTCACTTAAGGGGGAGGGGGACAAGGTCATCACTAATACGGTAACCTAATAGCGGCATTCAATTGGTTTCCCAAGTAGTTATTGTACCCAAACAATTGATGTTGATGTGACTGTTTGTTCAAAACCTAAATTATGAGATATGTGGCTGAATATATAGGCCTATATATATAGAAAACTAAAGGCTAACGGAGCGAACATAGCAATTTTAGGATAATCTGCGGTTCTTTTGGCCATATAGGCATACAAGTCTCTAGCAAAACCAAGACTGTTCCCTGTTATAGATTTAAAAAGGGTGAAACCTTCACATGCTGATGTTATAATACTTGTATAATTGGCATGTTGGTAGAGAGCAAAAAAGAATACTGACATAATTTTATTGTGAACGACCCTCTCCGTTTACCTCAACACAAATGCTCATTCGGGAACGTGGACTGTATAACCTCCATCCTAATTGCTAAACGTTCTTGATCCCATCAGCCTCAAGGTAATTTAGTTCGGTGTATATATGCACGCTCAACGACAGAAATTCTTCAGCCAGACTTCCCGCGCCGCCGCTCGCGCGTAATCACGTTTAAATCCTAATCCGGTAATTGAACTTCATTGGGTAACTTTGACAGCCTCCGAGCGTGTCGTGAGTTCTATTACTGATGAACTGAAATTTCGATACATGAAACTGCAACACGTCAATTTGCCAGTGCCTAAATTGAAAAGTTGGAGTAGCGCAATGCTATAGGCTAATTATTATCCAATGATGTGCAGGAATCATGACTGCGTATTCATCACTGGAAAACATGAATATTCAAAGCGCTGGCAAGTAAAGATGGGGATGCTGTCTATAAACTAGTGATGTATCGTCGGCGGAAGTGCTCTCTTCGATGAGTGAGATATACCACATGAGTGGCTGTTGACACTAAAAGATACATATGCTGAGAGGAACCCGACACATGTTACCAGCAATTTCTCTCGGACTTGTCAAGCCTAATTCGGAGGAACACTACCCAGTTGGAGCCGAGAGTCGCTCACATGAAGACCGTGATAACTTTTCAGCTGGACTAACTTATTAACGAGAAATATTTTGCTTTAGAATCCGGATTCTATGAACACGGATGTCATTTATATCGGGTACCAACTTTTAGGAGCATCTTCGAAGAGAAAACTCCCGCATCGAAACACGAACGTTAGCATGGATGTGCATTTCAGCGGGTTTTCGTTATTCGCTCATTCACTTCTTTCTATCTGTCTACAGGAAGTAGACTGCATCTAACATGTTGGAAACCTTATCTGTAATCTTGCGCCCATCACCAGATCACCGTCCTTTCTTCGGTCAATTGAGGATTGTTAGTTCGGTCTACCTCTGGGAAACTTAACGAAGGTCCCTCTCATGGTCAACGTTGATGGACGATAAATTGATTGAAATCAGTCGTTATACTTTGCGATGTGTCCTGGAGCCGATGGAAAGCATAATGGAAGTAGATTTTCCTCTCAGTACTAGTAATAAATCGTTGGTACAATAAGTACACACCGAAGAAAGCGAAGCAAATTCGGAATCTTGGAAGTCTTCGGATCAGAACAGCTGAGTATACGTGGATACACCTTATATGTAAATAGTCGTACCAAATGTGTCTGAACGATACGGGACTATTTTCTGAATAATTTAAACCAGATCCTGTCCGGTGAGCGCGTTGCAATTTGACATATCACTTACGTGATTTTCCTCAGCGCTAAATATGTAAAAAATATATATCTGAGGGAAAGTCAAGCGACCTTGGGTTGGAAACTGTTTCTCCGAACACTAATTCGCCGCAAGACCGACTGAGAGTAGCAAAAGAAAGACATAAGCTTGGGAGGCCAAGGCAATCTGGAATTGATCATACTGTGAGGCATATCTGAAAGGTAAGATTTCATGTGTTTGGTAATCATCTCGTGAGACCACTTAATACAGGTTGTGGAACTATCATACCGTCGCATGAAATACCCTGACAATATTGCTGCAGGTAGCAACGAGCATTGTATACGCATCGTTATTTGCAGATACAAGAGATGCTTATTGGGTGTGATCCCATCGGAAGTCTAAGAGATACGCACAGACAAAAATCGTTCACTACATGTGTAAATCGAACATACGCATTCTCCGTTCCTGGTTACATAGCACTGAAATTGAGACACAACAACTAGCTTAGTTCATGCAGCGATAACAGTAACATACGAAATGTAGTTGATGGAGATTTACGTTCGCAAACTATGCAATCAGCGGAACAGTGGTGTATTGGGTATAATTCATCACCCGAATTTATGTTTCACGAGGATACTTATTCTGCCCAGAAACTAGAGTTGAACTATTTAGCGTCAATGCACTAAGATTTATGTTATATACCACGGCCATGCGGTAATATTTACATATAATGATTTATATATACAATATATTAATACTTACATTTACAGCGAATAGACTATCTCTATATATTACTTGTCGAGCTATGATAAGTAGTCTGACCATGTAGCCTAGTCTGAAGGCCAGTAGCCAGACTGATACTTAGACGTGAACTTCTTCTAGTCAAGAATAAAGTGAGTAAGTAAATAAGTATAAACATTTATAAAGTGCCTTTTCCCTAAAACAAAGGTTACAAATCGCTTGAGGAAAAGCAAAAAAAACAAAGACAAATGCCTCGTTGGAACAAATGAGATTTTAAAATACGTTTAAAGTCTCTGGTATTAGTTGTTTGACTAATAGCATAATCAAAATCCAACTTCATTCTGTGTGAGGAGCGCCCCTTGCGGACTGGGAATATGTGGTAATATAATAAACAGTGATAAGTGTGGGGGGGGGGAGTATAGAAAATATTCCTAGAAGTTGTAAAGCTGGTAAATATCGCACTTGGTATTGATTTGCATTGCTATATGGCCATTAAAGTCGGAATTAACAGTTGGTTTAACCGTTATATGGAGTTTCTTATACGTAACCATATGGAATTAAGGTATAACGTCCCATTAAAACCCGTGTCATAGACAGCAGTACTGGAGATAACAATCGGATATCGGATGCACAAATGATGATATTCGTATATGTGCTTTCACCCAAATATTGTTTAAATATAGAACATGAAATAAATAATGAATGTTATATTGGATTGGATTGAAGGATTTGGAATCATTCAAACTGAAAGGCAACAATGACACATCTATTTTCGAACTACATTCATTTCACAATATATGTTGCTGTCATGTTGTAAACATGTTGATTCTATAAATTCACCATTATGATATTATAGGCCTATGTGATAACAGGGGAATTCCCTGATAATATCGACAAACGTAAGCAGAGACCTACCACCTATCAATCGGATGTGTTATGATAACGTCTATGTCACCTGCCATATTAACGACATCTATATTATACGTATACCATTAGTGGTATCCATATACATGTATGGGATTGAATAACGTGAATAATGTACATCTAGACCTCTGTCAGTTGAAAACTAGTTCCCCATGATAAAAAAAATGCTGTCCATTTTCAACGTTCCATAAGGGACTGGAAAAAAGTTTTGAGGAAGTTACAGAGAGGAACATGTTGAGAAGTATCAGTCGTACAAATTCGAACGTATTCGAATGATTGGATTGATATAACGACAAAATGATTATAAACAAACAGGGGAAAGACCAAAATTTAAGTACATTGAGTGATTTTGCATTCATCAATGTAGGATCACTCTTCAGGGAATTTGGAACTGCACCCTGGACCTACTGTGGAAAACTGCGTCAGAATGCCTTGGTATTTCTATAAGTTGTCGCATTACTATTGCGTGTTACATCGACATGAATTATTATTCACACTCAATCCCCACTTTTCAAGTTAATGCTGCTATAATATATACGGCGCACATACCCAGTTGAGAACTGATCAAACTGCCAAAGCGCACTAGAATTAACCCCTCTCATCAAACCAGGTACCGGAAGGGTACGCTCCCAAACAGGCCCTGAGAGTATGTGGCAGCATTTTTTTCAACAGCGCCAGTTGTATTGAGGTTCCTCATTGGATCCCAATTAACACCTTGGTGGTAGAGACATTCTGAAATAAATAGCTCTCTAAAACCCTTAACCTCCGAAATAGGTCATTTACGCTCTCGAAGTACAAGTGTTTAGGTCACAAAAAGGTATATTCACTCTTTTCATGTGATAAAGAGTTCTACACCTCTACCAAGAATATAATATTACGCGAGCACTCGAAGCATATTTTACCAGCTTATCGACTCAAGTTATGTTATTTAATAAACAAACTGCAAGTCTTAACAATCACATATTCTTCACGCTGCATAATGCATTGCCCACGTTATTCCCAACTTGGGCAGCCAGGTCGTGAACTGAAGAAGCACTACAATACAATACAACAACGCACAGCATTCAGTATGTATCATATTCCCAGCGACAGCAATTGATTGTTCTTTATCAAGCCTTCGCGAGTTACACCGCATCTTCTCAACTGGTGAACATATAGCTAATAACTGACGTCGACCTTGTACGGCGGGAATTACTAGATAGCTGATCTAAAATAAGACAACTAAAACCTAATCAGTGCTCAAAAGTTTAGCTCGTGACTCAGAGGTTATGACACCAGCCTGTAAATATCACAGCACGATCGTTCGTCCACCAATCAACTGATCAACTGATCAAAACGATAGCAACATCGTGACTTCGATATGTGGAGTCCTTGCTCATTTGAGGACGTAACATCTATTGGCTTGCGGTTATTGACGCGCGTTTTTATGTTTATTTTGATCGTTCGTTTGAGGAATGCTCGCATCGGGCAAATATTCATATCGTGTTGTAACGATCGTAGGATTCGCCGATTTAGAAATCATAGCTCAGTTTTCTCTCTTGTAGGTCTCATATATGAAGAAAAAAAGAATCGCCCCATATTGGAGATGGCTACTGGCTATTTCAGAATCGATTCCTGTGAGAAAATGCACATTTGTCACTATGTTAAAAGACGTATTGGTTGTAAACGAGTTAGTTCAATAAGGCTGGCATATACTGCAATCAGATATATGCGATATACTTACCCAATATGAGGTGGTCAGTTGTGTCGTTTTTCAAATACCTATTGGGTCACCGCCAATGTCAGGAATAGGCATACGAAACAGAATTACGGCTGCTCTTTCAGAGAAGAAGTGGACGAGTGTTTAATTAAATGAGTGGTATCGGTCAGCCTACCGACCAAAACTCACGTATTATTATAAGTTATACCTGGCTGTCCCATGACTGCTCTTTTTTTGTATATAAGTCAGTATGACGTCTTTCACTAGAAAGTATGCTTCTGGCAAGGTCTCCCAATCAGCTGTTCATCGATCATATTGATGCACATACGTTTCACTAGTTTGCGAGCTCAGAATTCCAATATTGTATAATTCGAATGGTTCCCGACGAGACATATAGAAAGCATTATACTGTGAATCAAGGATACGGAATAGGATTTGAATTCCCGGTAGCACTACTCATTTCAATTCGCAGGCTATTCCAACTCCAGCATGCCAGCACGCAGTTGGACGATGTTTGTTGACGTTTAATCATACTCATATACTGTTGTAAATGAGACATATTATGTTGTAATGACTGTGGATAGCGATACTTCATGTAATGAAAATAGTGTCACTCCCCCTTCCATCGCGTAGTGTTTACATGAAGGAATAAATCATTCTACAATAAACGTCCCAATCTGGCGAGAAGTAAAACATTCGGGGAATTCATCCCGTAAATCAAACAGTTTGAGTTCAATTAATTATTTCTGTTACAGCGACTCCTGTAGCTATCTTGTGATCATTTGGCGAAGAAATGATTCAATGACTTTCTAGCAACACGGATCATGGTATGCATATGTGTAGATTTTTAATCCTCATCTCCAAGAGTACACACACGTTTGCCAGTCAGCGTCAAACTCTAATTCCGGAGTCATAATATACACACGTTCGAAAGAGGATCCGACCCCCAAGAGTAGCCATAGACCTGCCCACAATGTATTGCGCCTGTGTAATACATAGTGTTTGAGCCAGATATCTAATAAGAAATCTTGCTAATCGTTTTCGAACGACGAAAGAATGAAGAAGCCTTTTACACCATGTGTTGATTTGATTATCGGCAATATATATATGGAATATATATAAAAATCCACAACCTTCCAAAGTCAACATGTCAACGTGATGCAAGAGCGAGCACGAATACAATTACCATGTGTCTGCGAGGATTCGATGACCTAACATTTTGTGTGTTTTGCCGGTCAACAAACCATAGGGAATCAGTGCATTAAATTCAATCACATTTCATTTTTGAAGAACCCGCGCCAGTGGAAAACAGAGAATGCTAATGCTATTCATGAGAGAGCTAGCGATATAACTATATATACCAAGATAACAACACACAATTTCCACGAGCGACATGTGTGTGGTAACGTCAGTATTATTAGGCCTGCTGATTGAGTGTTTCCAAATACCAGCAAGAGCATAATTTGAATCAGATATAGAAACTCGCTCAAAAAATATCCCGTCAGAGGGGGCAGAACAGAGAGTGAGGATTTCGCAGTCACAGATGCAATGATGGTGTATACATTATGAGTTGTAAGCTCTCTAACAGGCATGGACAAGACATGAAAGTGACTGGAGGAAATTGCATCAATGGTAAAATAACGACAATAATTGCTGGATTATAGAGATCATCCTCGGAATGGTAACAATATCCGTTCAGCTCCAACCTGAAGGTTCGTTCTCACTTCTCCGCCCCACATTTGCCAACAACTGGGAATATAAACATCCCACATATTAATTGTAGGAGGCGGTAACTACAGATATCCTCAGGTAAGAGAAGACCTGGTGTATGTGGGTGGTAGGCGCCTCATCCAGTTCCTGAATGATTGAATTACTTTGCCCCTTCGATAATGCTACTCTTGAATACATGTTAATAGAATCAAATTTCCAATCCAATTGGAAAAGACGCTCCGCGGGAGTATCGAAATATCGATACTGTTACAAATTGAAATGGGTAGTAGCGTATAGGCCGTCAGGGTAAGATCCTTGGCCCGAGATGTTGTGTTCTGACTGCCCGGTAAAACGACAATAACAGCCCAAACGATAAAACTAAAATACACAGTCTGTCTGATCTTACTCTAGTTTATTGCACAGGTATCCATAACAAATAGATCTTAGCTCCATGAATATAAAGTTAAAACTCATAGCTTCAGAGTGATAAATACTTGCATATAAGTGAACAATAACAACCAGTCGCCGTTAAAAGTTATGTTCCGGAAGTTATGTCGAAACTGTAAAAAAAAAAGATGGTGGTAAAATGGCACAGATATAAAACAGATACAATGACAGTAACACTGCTCTAGAGGCACCTAAAACCGAAGGAGTAAATATCCAGTTACAGTTTAGAACCTTGCTAGTGCTGAAATACTGCACTGAAATATTACTGTTCCTACCACGTAGTTGCTGTAAATTAAACCTAACTGACTCAAACCTAGCTGTTGTGACATACTCTTATATACCAGCTCTAAGAGTGAGGCAAGAGTGAACAAGGAAAATGCCATGTACCGAAATAGAAACTACTAGTCTATGTAACAATGCACTAAATGAAAACCCCACTCTCTCCAAATATCCACAACAACAATAAACTCATACGGAATGCTTACCTAAACCCAGTATTCCCCTAGAATAACAACCCTAGGAATATGCGAAACACCATAATCTACTATAGGCTAACCACCAAACCCTAGAGGAGATAACAATACATGTAAGCAAACTCACTGACATCTCAAACCACCTATCAGAGCACAACTGAATCCCCTAAGCCAGCTCACCTAGGAATTACACATCAGGAAACAACGAGAGCTGATAACAATACAAGACTAACAACATTAGGAGACAATAACAATAGGAGCCATGGCGGAGCATTGAGCTCCGGCGCTCTCTAAAGAGCAGCAGAATCCTTGTGATCTAGGAATCCCAGAAAAGCAGAGCCGAGCAAATTTGGCATCTACGTTACAATACAATGAAACCCTAGAGTTATATAGTAGTCACCGCTGAGTGACTTCGTGCCTCCCACACCCCTAGGACTACAAAGATCTACGAACGTCGGTACGCAAGATAACGAGTTTCCAGTTTCTGTAGTGAAACACACGATGTTAATATCTCACAATGAATATGAAATTGCAGATGTCCACGAACATGGTTGTATAGATTTATCTTGTGGAAATTCGTCTTAATTGTCCAACTGTAATTTGTATTCAGCACTCACATCCTTCTCGATTCAGCCATGTTGGTACCTTGGGTTTCCTCGTAAATAAATAGTACATTCAATAGTTTGTCATTCATAGTCCGTACATGCGTGCTGTTCATGTTCGGTGAGAGGGATTAACTGGTCCACGAACTTATACTGGTAGTAACACCAAATCATTATTATTCGATATCACCTCTCCTCGGATCCACACCAAACCCTTACTACAAAGCCATATGTGGGCCAGATATAAAATCCAGAAATAAATAAATTCGGAAACTCACTTCGTCTGGATTCATCCTAATTTGGCCCATATAGATACAAAAGTGTATATAGGCCCTATGCTTTTTTTATTTCATGATTTCCAGATATATCTATATCCGGAAATTGACATTTTAAGTCAAATCTTGCTTCATCTGGCCATCATGTTATTCAAACCTTATAAACATATTTCAAATCACATCATTTCAAGTCATATCTGGCTTCATCTGGTCATATGTAGTCTCCATATAGTCAAATTTAAAATAGATTGTAATCCCAGATATGTTTTTTTTAAGGGAGTACATTACTCACTCAATGACATTTAGGTCACAGTTATTCCAGGATGATCACTCCCACTGCCATTGCTGTTCAGATGTTTTTTTCACTGATCATCTTTCCCGGTCGGGTTAACAGACTGTTTTGGACCAGTTTTCGTCTAGTTTCCTAGCTGTATCTATCGTCGCAATGAATTATCCTCAAGTATTGAGGAGTACAGAAACATTCAAACATGAACAGTTGATTATATATGACGACATTTGCGCTAGATTTCCAGACTGATTCATCACTGTGCATGTCTGGAATAGCAGTGTAGACGTGTACGAAGATGGTTGCTATGGACTTGGAGTCTCTTAAAGAGAGCGTCAGTAGAAAGGAGACGTATTTTTTAGGAATCATTCTTAAGTGGAGTTTATATTATTCCCGAAAGTTCTCACTTTCAACAAAGCGAGGTACTTCAAGTGAATACAATACTGGTTCAACGAGTAAACATATAATCGATAGCAAGTGGAGCAGTTTAAAACATAGAATAGACGCATTCTTATAGAACGTAACTGGAATAAGATGATGTATAGAGAGCTCGGTGCTTCAGTTTTCGTTCAGCCGTAAATATTGAGTCTTGTCCAACCCTACCTCGATGGAATCGAATAAATCAATCAACATTGGTATAAGGACTACTTCCATGTCATTCGGCCAGGGTATTCTATCTTAGCAAATTGATATGGGCAATTTATGTATA
>JAUOBX010339810.1:0-10958 GCA_032360705.1 Eupentacta quinquesemita
GGGGCAAGATGAGAGAACAGGTTATATATCTATCGTGAAAACTTGAGACCAAGCTGATGAATAGATATGCATGCTGATTGGCCAGCCCAAAAACCATGTCAACAGTGGTTAGGCTGAACAAACCCTGAGATGGTGTAGTTTTGCAGATTCAGGCATATGTGTGCACAGGAGGGATGTGTGTTAGCAGATAATGGGTTATCATATGCTGTCATAAGGGCTACATTTCCACTGTCTGTTTCTGAAAACTTACTCTGAAAACATTACAGCAAATCCAACTCAACTCTGTTTTTTCTGACTCAAATGACATAGTTTTTTGGACCTCCGAAACTAACGTTAGCCTCAATACAGCTTAGGTTAGCATGATTATGGAGGACTATTTAAACCAAAATGGAAGTCTGAACCTTTATTTTACTTTGAAACTAGAGAACCAATGGTTCAGTAGCTCAAACCATACAAATATTTGAACTAGTATCATAGAATGTGGTAATGCACCATTGTGTGTCAGTCTCTTATCCCATGTAGCGTTGGTCGCTGACGATGATACTGACCGACCCAAACTGTAAGCATTTCACATTTCTCAACAGAATGTCCGAAATTGACCCAAGATGACCGTTGACCTCAAATGCTTGAACACCCCTTGTGTGACATCAGCCAATGATGATACTGATTAGCTTTCATGATCATCAAATTCAATATGTGGGAGGAGAAGCATTCCCCTCATATTGTCTTGAAAATGACTGTGCTGACAAAGAATCTCTAAATGACCTTTCACCTTAAATCCCTGAACACTCATATGTATCATTCATTGGTACCCATATGACCAACTGCCATGAATATCTCAGCTCTGGGAGAGGAAACATTTAGCAAGTTCTGCACAAAAGAACCCAAATAGCCCAAAAGATGACCTTGAAACCTAAATGCCTGAACACCCTATATGTATAGCATTAGTAGCCAATATTATTGACCAACTTTCATGAACACTGAATGCGAACTCTAGGAGAATATATGGTATATATGATTTATTTCCAGGGAATAGCCCAAATGGTCCACCAGATGGCCTAGGCCATCAAACCCCTAGACACTCCTTTATAGCATTGGTATAGTAAGATGGGGTAAAGCAATGGCACAGTATCTCACCTATTAACTTTAAAAATTAACTGAATTGAGGGCGTTGTACAACATGTAGCCAATGAAGTGATTCGAGGCAACTGGGAGTGCTGCTATAATTGCATTCACACAGAAATGGCTTGGCTGCTTGATTGTGACAGAATACTCACCTCGTTATAATCCCAGTGATACAGCCCTTTATCAGTGCACATTCTCAGATGTACCTGGGAGGATGACTCGTACAGGCACTGCTCGTTGACTCTGAACTCCCCCGCCGTGGTGAGCTTGAAGAGTTGGTTGCCACCACCACCGTGGCAGTAGCTTACCCCGACCAGGCCTCCGTCCCTGTTACCCAATGTGTCAATGCACTTCATCCCTTTTGCTATTCTGGCCTGATGGAGGAATGAACAAGAACACAATGATGCATATCGATTCCTTGCTTTATTGCTAAAAGAAAGAAAGATTTCCAACACAATAACATTGACCTTGGATTTGACTAACAAATGATAGGGTGTGCTCCAAATGGCCAACCTAAAAACCGAGCATGACCTCTCTACCTTTTTTGTTCACTAGTCATAGGGTTGACAACGTTTATAGACTTTGACCCCCAAAAGTACTTCACATGACAAACCTACATACTACTAAGTATGAAGTCTCTGCACCATCTCACTCACTAGTAATTGTGTTTACAAGGTTTCTAGACTTTGCCCTCTGTTGACCCCAAACCCTAAAACAATGAGGACCATGTACCCCATATGGCCAACCTACATACCAAGTCAAGGATTGGACGGGCCTGACCATGCCAAATCTACTCACCAAGGCTACTGACAAACCAGCATGCAGGAAGATGATAGCTTCTAAACTCATGTCCCCTGACGACTTCCACAGTCATGGGACTGAGTGAGTGAGTGAGTGTGACATACCGAGTATGAAGTCCCTGCACCTTTTCGTTCACTAATTATTGTGTTTACAAGGTTTTCAGATTTTGAACTCTGTTGACCCCAAGTGCCCTTGGACCAAACCCCAAAACAATTGGGATCATGTACTCCATATGTACCAAGTATGAAGTCTCTGCACTATTTCGTTCACTAGTTATCATGTTTACAAGGGGCGTAACATACACACATACACAAACACACACATACACACACACGCGTACACACGCCCACACCATCGCATAGATTACTTTTGCCTTCAGCAAGGAATCGAAAACAGGATGATTTTGGAAATTGTGGGAAGGGAATTAACTTGTTAAGATGAAGAAACCATACATACAAGAGTGCCCATGGCCACAAGAGCTCACCTGTTCGTTTGCATCAATGGGGAGGTTCTGTACATATAACTCTCAAAATTACTATTTGGGCCAAAACTGAGAGTCAGCTAGATGATCTTTGACCTCAAATACATGAACACTCTATGCAGCATTCCTCTCAATAAAGCTGACCAATCACCGGATTTGAACTGTAGGAGAAAAAACATCCCTGAACACTCCACATGTAGCATTGGTAGTGGAACCTGATAGTATCTGATTTCTTGACTAACCCGATAGTACCTGATTTCTTGACTATCAGATTTGAACTCTTAGGAGGAGAAGTATTTGACATATTTCCACAAAATGGCCCACCAGACGACCTTGGACCTTGAACACCCTATATATGTAGCATTGGTTATATATGTGCCCCAATTTGGGTATATGGGCCCAAATGGCCCACCAGATGATCTTGGACTTCAAATCCCTGAACACCCTATGTGCAGCATTGGTACTCAATGAAAATGACCAACTCTCATGATCACCAGATTTGAACTACATGAGAAGCATTTGGCAGATTTTCACAAATGTACCCAAATAGCCCACCAGATGACACTGGACTTTGAATCCCTGAACACCCTATATGTGGCATTGGTACTCAATAATGATGACCAACTTTCTATTCACTCTAGGAAGAGAAGCATTTGGCAGATTCTCCAGAATTGGCCCACCAGACGACTTTGGACCCTAAGTCCCTGAACACCCTATATGTAGCACTGGTACCCAATAATGACCAACTTTCATGAACACCAGATTTGAATGCTAGGGAAAGAAGCATTTGGATTTTTTTCTCACAAAATGGCCCAAATGACCCACCAGATGATGCTGGACCTCAGCACGCTTGATGGTCATCATTGTGCCCAAGTTCCATCATCATCGATCAGAGGGTGTGAGGGGAGTGGAAATTTGAGGTCAATTGTGGACAGATAGATAGATGAATATATAGATAGCATGACCACAATAGCTCACCTAGCCATATGGCTGGGGTGAGCTAACAAACCAGCTCATGCATAAATAGGCTTTGAACTGCTGTACTAGACAGATATTCTAAGGAATTCCTTTGCTGCATCCAGCGGTTTTCCTGCATGATAATCTGGTCTGTTGTCGTACTGAGTGCATGGTTCTTTCATTTCATTGATTTCCTCTACTGGTGAACCTGCCTATATCACTGCAAAACTAATACTGCATATTCTCACACTTTCCTTCTCTCCCCTAAACGCAAATGTGAATCCATTCAAATTTGTCACATCCGCATCCATGAGGGAGGATTCCTGGCATAAAGCAACAATGAGCTTACCTCTCCCCACTTCCTATTCTCGGCAGGCAGCGGGTACCTCCCGATGATGTCCGGCGCCACCTCCTTCATGAACCAGTCGAAGGAGCGGCAGTTGTGGCTGCGCCGGAATTCCAGCTGTTTCTTTATGTCGCCTATGGGGACAAAGGCAGCCTCGGGTTTGCTGCGGTAGAAGTACTCCTTGTATTCGTCCATCCACACCTCCACCACCCTTTTCAGGTTCTGAAAAGACAACAGCATGTTTCAAATTTTGAAAGAACAATGGTGTTGGAATTGATCCGTAGGATCAGGGTTCTTTGCCTTTCGTGCTATCAAGCTGGTACTCCGGCTTATCTGCATATTTTGTGGCACAAACACCAAAGAGCTGTCCACTCTCTTCAACACCCGATCTGGGTTCCAGGGTCCAGAACAAGAACATAGTGTGATAACACTCTCCTCATTCCGTCAAATGTTGTGGTGTCTCGCCACCTTCCACATCCGCAGTGATGGATACTCCCCTTTAGGAGTAGGTAGGAGCTGGTAGAATTGAGTCACAGAATTGAGAAGCAATGAGAATATGTCTTATGCTAGCATTCCTGGCATGAGAACTAGAATATCAACGCAAGTTCTGCTATCTAAGAATCATACAGGTTGAACTAATGCTATGTGTGTTGCATAAGACTGTTCCCAGCTTCCATTTAATAATAATGATAATAATGATTTCGAAGCCACTCATATACACCAAATGCAGGAGCCCCAGGGTCGAGGGTCATGTAACATGCGAGTCCACATAAGGAAAATCGATGCATAATTCAACTTTTTCAATTACATACCTCAGAACTTTTAAGCTACCTATGAACTTATAACCTCGACCTTTGACCTTCTGACCAGAGGTTGTCTGACCCACTAACTCAGGAAACACTATTAGGAACCCCTATGAACACCCTAGCTGTACAAAATTGAGGTCAAATCATGGCTAGTTCTGATCAGAAGGTGCCATCGAAATCTGAAAATGGCCACGAAAATATGATTTGGCAAGAAAACGAGTAAAATGTAAATCACATAATGGTTGCAAATTAAACACAATAAATGACCTCAGGTGACCTTGACACTGCTGCTAAACTTCTAGGGACAGATGGTAGACATATCCACTAAGTTTCGGGAAACTCTGAACAATTTCACAAATTTGCATAAATTATGCAAATTAAACTGAATAATTAACACATTTGTGGGCTGACATTCTGATCAGTTTGTGCCGCTACCATCCCGCCTAATTATGCCACGCTACATCACCATAGCACTTAAGCAACTGTTGCAATCAGGCTAACGAGTGAAACAATGATTTACATCAAATTGGCGGATTAACCAACTGAATTAATCATTTTCGAGCCTAAAAGCTGATAAATTCCTGTACTCCCAACCCTGCTGCCTCATGCAAAATGTTATTTTGATCAGCGATATTGTTCAAGAGATATCAGGCTAGCGATGGAGCGGAACACACACATGCGCACACACATGCCATAGTGATAAATAAGTCTCTTCCTGAACTTTGCTCAGGCGAGACAAAGAATGCAAAATTGTTAGTTTTTTTTATGTCAAAATCACCTCCACATGGTTGGTCCGGACAAAATTTAGTTCAAATTCGACAAAACTGGAATGAGTGCATATATAAGTCTTGCATATTGGATCTTTATCTCTCATTGCTACAAACCAGTTCTTAGGAAATTTTATGATAGCAAGACATTTGGGTGTTCCAACCCTTCTTAACTAGTTCTTCTTGTGGTCATTCATGATTACATACATGCACATTTACATACCCTGTTGGATAGTGTAGACATGCTGGTCCCGTTCGGTGCACGGTAGGGGACCTTCCCGAGAATACGATACACGTGGCCAACCCTGGAACAAGGTACCCACAGAAGAGAACCACCACACATCCAAATCTTCATGCAGGAAAGAGAAGAGACATTCAGTCAGCACTTGATTCAATTAGTTAAAAGTGGATTCCCGCTTTTTGGGGCATCTGTTTTCCCTCCCGACGGATGGATCATGGGTACCTCAGGGAGTAAGGCTCGGTCATGGGAGATTGGCAGAGGCAGTTGGATACAGCTAGGACTACCTGCCAGGCATATGCTACTGGGAGTGAGTGAGCGGGAGGCTGGCATAGCTTCACGGTTACACATGGGTGTTAGGGTGGATGGGTCAGGCCCAGGCCTGGTCGCTTGCTCAGAGGGGGCCAGGTGACTGAAAGAGGCAGGTGGATGCAGCTAGGTTACAGGCATTTCCTCCCATGTAAGTGAATGAGTGAGTGTGTGAGTGAGTGATTCCCGGAACCACTGGTTTTGGATTTCACTCTGTCTCCCAATGATTCTTTTCATTCTCACAATGCCACAATGATTGTGGGTACCACATGGAGTTAGGCTTCATGGGTAAGCAACTGGGAGTGAGTGAGCAAGTGGCTGGCACAGCGTCACAGTTACATGTGGGTGTTAAGGTTGATGGGTCAGACCCAGGCCTGGTTATGGGAGATTGGGCATACCCATGGGTGTTAGGGTGGAAGGGTCAGGCCCAGGCCTGGCCGCTTGCTCAGAGAAGGCTACTTGACTGGAAGGAGCAGGTGGATGCAGCTAGGTTAGAGGCAATTTCTCCCATGAGAGTAAATGAGTGAGTGAGTAATTCCTCAAACCACTGGTTTGGGACTTTACTCTGTTCCCCAACAATCCGTTTTGTTCTCACAATGCTCCCTTTCTGTTGCCTAGCTGCGTATAACCGACCGACACGACATATTGCAACTTATCCGCAACAACTCCCCATAATTACTGGACACCGAGATCGGGCCGGACGCCCGATGGTGAACGCAGTAATTGAACTTGGAACATGACGGAACCTTTGTATTACTTAATTGCTGATACGGCTAGGCCACTCTTCTGCTCCTTTCTGCAAGTTATATTTAGCGCTATATAAATGTTCCAATATTATCATTAGTATTTGGGCAGTGTGTTGTTTATTCCTAAATTTCACGGGAAGCAATCAGCAGGATTCAGATTCAATGGCAGGATCCTGAAGATCTCATTCTCTATGCACCATTTCAGACCAGTGTTTGCGCTAGGTTTCGAAATCCAGGGGGGAATTTCCCCCCCTTCTGGAATTTTTTTTTTTTTTTTTGGAGGGGGGGAAAATCCCCCCCAACTTTTTTCCCAATGCGGGATTGGCGCGAAAAGTGCGGGAATCCCGCAAATGCGCTGCTTAGCGCCAACACTGCACCCATCACTCACTGTCACTTCTTGCAAACATCAATTACTTTAGAAGTCATTTTACAGTAGCAGTTTGCAACAATGTATGATGGTAGGCGACTCCATGACACACTTTCATAATAATCATTATTTGATAAATAACTTAGGCTAATTACTCGTCAGGAGAGTTGATCCCTCTCTTGAGGAATACAACAGGCCTTATTTTTAGAGCCATCACCAGTTTTACCTCTTTCGAAATTTACCAGTTTTGTTTTTGACAGTTTTGGACTGTTTTGTACGCTTTTAGACGGGTTTAAACCACGTTTTTGCCACTGTCCCGGCAAAAACAGGTTTTGGACGGTCCAAAACCAAACCCTGGTTTTCAATAGTCTTGGCTCAAATTTGAGTAGAGTAACACTTTAGACTTTGCTTCACATCAACATTCATAACATATACATATATCGAACACATTTATATAGCGCTTTCCCCACGAAGGCTCAAAGTGCTATACGAAGGAAAAAAATGGAATCACAAAGAGTTTGAAAGAAAGAAATGGAATTACAATGAGTTGAACAAGTGCGTCTTCAGACGGGCTTTGGAAGAATCAATTGTCGGGGAGTTACAAATACTACGTGGTAGCTTACTGTAAGCTCTTCTTATTCAGGTCACTTTTGAAACTCTGTTCATTTCTTAGTGAATGTCTCAGGAATACTGTTTTACCCTTCAGTATCAATATTGTGAATGTGTCGGTAGAGGTTAGGACTGGTGATCATGAGGCAACAAGTTCAAATTCTGCCCAGCTGGCTTCACCGATGCCTTCTCAGGCGAGATGTTGTATCTTCATTATCATGTCCCACCCAGGCATTATCGGAAACTGTGAGGAGCACACGAGACCAATTTTGAAGGAATCGGTCTCGGATGCTAGGGACTCGGTCTCGGCCAAAAGGACTCTGTCCGAGACCTTGTCTGAGACCTTCACTGATTTTTCGCAAGCAAATGCCTCAGTTATTTCACTCATAATGACACAAAAGCATCGTAGTGAACATGCTAACACCACTGAGATAGCAACAATGAAGTTTTTACAAGGTCCCGGGTACTCGACTCGGGACTCAGACACAAGGACTCAGCCTCAGAGCTGAAGACTCAGAGATAAGGACTCGGCCTCAAAGCTGAGGACTCAGTCACAGACTCAGATGCAAGGGTCTCGGTCTCAGACTCGACTCCATCGACTCCAATGAGGAGACGGGTGTATTCTGTGCCTCTCAGCAGCAACTCACTCTCCCGTGTTGGAGTGTGCTCATTTCCTGTGATCAGGGAAATATTTGTGAAGCGCTTTGAGAATGTCAATGATGTGGAAAGGTGCTATATAGACACAAGATATGAGTAGTACCGGAGTTTGAAATAAGTGACCAATTATTATCGCCCGAGACCAAGGGCTGTTTTGGTTGACTCGGGAGCTATTTTTTCTTGTCATTTACACTGCATTAGACTAGGACGCAAAATGAGAAAGTCTGCCCAGAGACTCTCAAGCATTGGTAACATGCTCTATTACTGGACTATCAATCCTCATCCAAAATATTGCACACACTTCAGAATTACTGTACATAGTCAGCTAAGGAACCCAGTGACGGTTCTCCCAGGGAATTTACCCCGGGTCCATCAATTTTCATAGGAACCAGTCACCTCTGGGTAGGTTATTTCGAGCCCTGACAGTGCTACTTCTCTTGGCTCAGTGCAAAAGAAATACTTACTCATCCCCTTCCTTGTCCTGCCCGTCTCCCTTCTCATCCGGCCCCGCAGGTTCCCCGTCAGTCTTCTTGGCCTCCCGGTCCGCAGCAGAAGCCTCCTTCTCACCGTTCTCCTTGGCCCTCTTCTCTAACGCCGCCGCCACAGCTGCCGCAGCCTCCTCTTCCTCCCTCTGCTCCTTCTCATTGGCCTCCTTCAGCTTCGCCTGGATCATCTCCTGCTCTTGCTGTGGAGAGAGAGGGTGACATGATGATAATAATGATGGATACATTCATATAGCGCTCTCTCAAAAAGATACAAAAGGCATGAACACACATAACAACATTAAACAAAAAGATGTCTTTTGAGATGTTCTTGGAGGAATTAACAGTGTCCCTGCTGGCGAGGGCATCTGGGAGGGCATTCCACAACTTTGGCAGTGTCGCCGCGTAGCGGAGAGCACTGATCATCAGTGCTGGTAGAGTTAAGAGGCACTTCCAACGACGTTCTGGAAGAATTTTAGAGGTTGGACTTAGCCGGTTGCCTCATAGATATCACGTCACAGAAATGTGGTGCATCATCGTGAAGGGACTCGAAGGTGAGAGTGAGCGTTTTGTGATTGATGCATTGGAGAATCTTCAACCAGTGCAAATCATGGATGAAAGGGGTCACCATGGTATCCAAACAGGTTTCGATCGAAGAACAAAGAATTTTATTCTATGTATTTCAGTGGTGGCATTGTGTTACAAAACTTGCTAAGACAGACAATTTCGCAGGCGAGCAATTTCGGAGGCAGCAGGTACTTGCCTATTGATGGAAGTGCTGGAGATATATATGTATGCAGGAACGCGAGGTGAAACGATATGTTTGGGTAGCAATCTGTTCATTCTCTGTCTCCAGGGAGGCGCAACATTCAAAAGAGGAAACATTCGTCCTACCATGAAGAGGCAGCCTGAAGGGCAAGCTAAAGAATGAAGCCTAGGCAGCCAAGGGGGATGGTGTTGATTTTTACAAGGTGCCTATACAGGCCTCGTTTTTTTTATTTTTTCCTGGTTGTCCGCCGGGCAACCATATTTGCAACCAATTTGGTTGTCCGAAACCTATTTAGCCTATGACGTTTCGGTCATAGCTTGGCAGCCCTAAATGGTCCCTAATAAGTTATGACAGAATTAAGCTCAATTTACGATGTGGTACGCCGTGAACGATGTATTGTACCAATACTACTATTGCAGTTTGCCAAATGCTACGATGACTACACTTAATGTGACAGATCATTTTGACCAGCTGACAAGTGTGCTGTATCGAGGTATGAACCCTCGCCGACTTGCATAGCATCAGTACCCGTGTCCGGCGAGTGAACCGTAGGAGACGAAAAAGATGATAATTTTGTTTTGTTTTTTGGGTAGTCTGTCGGACAACCTGGAAAGAAGTTATGGTTGTCCGGCGGACAATCTGGTCGTCTCGGACGACTGTGAAAATTGATCCCTGCTATATGGTTACCTGTCTCTTCCTGATCTCTTCTTTCTTGGTCTCGAGGAAGGCTGCAGGGATCCCAGCGATATTCTCCTGGGCGCTGGTCAGCAACCCCCAGAGCTCTGTCATGAAGTTGAGGGCATTCTTCGAGTTGAGGAACCCCGTCAGATTTATCTGCATCGTCTTCGGGTCGGGGTGCTGCGGGGAGGAAACGAACAATTGGAGAAATTAGTAAGTGGCACAAATATCACAGGGCATCAGGGGTACAAATACAGGGGGGCGGTGGGCGATTTCATCCCTGAAATGATCAAAGTAGCCCCTGAAAATCACCAAAGTAGCCCCTGGAAATCATAGAGAAAATGTGTTGTAGGGGCGAAACTGCCCTTGAAAATCTCTGAATTTCAGGGAAAGTAGCCCCTGGAAATTAAAGAGTATTTGTAGCCCTGCAAGGCTTAAAGGGGTTTGACAACCCTTTGGACTTGGGTCTGTGGTCTAGTGGGTATAATCCACACTTAAGATCATGAGGTCATTGGTTCAAGTCCCAGCTAAGACATTAACATTTGGCTCAGTGTCTGTCTGGTTTCAGTAATCTCAAATGATGAATTTGTATATAACAACACTGGCTTCACCATCTGATGAGTGTAGACAACAAACAGATTGGAGAATACCTCAAGGTGTTGGGATTTACACCAAGGTTACCGGCCATGATTTTTTTACTTTTGGCAATGACGAGGCACTGCAGATTTAAGCCCCGGTCACAATGCAACGATATCGTATAGCGCACCGATCCGATTTTTTCGATTTTCGGCTCACGAATGCCAGTCTCTTTTCATTATGG
>JAUOBX010340032.1:0-10957 GCA_032360705.1 Eupentacta quinquesemita
GTTGGTATTTGACAACGCGTTTGTTGGGCGCAACTATACGTTTGTGCCACGGGTCTGTAGTGTCCCATCATTTTTGTCGAAGATTGTAGCTCCGGGGGAAACCGTGATTGCCGGGTTTCGTCAAACTGGACCGTGCCGTTGGTAGGCTATAGTGGGCGGCTTCCAACTGCAGAGTGACATAAGTAATATTATGTGTTCGTCATTGTGCTGTAGGAGCATCACGATATACAGTGGCAGAGTGTCCAGTATTGCAGTTTATACATCGCATGTTGTGTGAGCGGTGTGTGGTTCCGTGTAGAGGCGACATCCAGTCGGGGGATACTGCGCAGTTGCGGTAACTTGCATTATCAAGAACGCCCAAACCGAGGTAGCTGTGTGTTTTATACCCAGTATTACCGACCGTCGGTGCGAGTACTATATTGCAACTAATCCGTGGGATGGGCCCAGTTGTGGTTTGAGAGCGGTACAGTCGGTGTGTGTTTTGGAGTAGAAACGGTTGGCTGCCGGGTTTGGTATGCGGGAGCAACCTAGCTCCGGGAGAAACCGGGTTGGTTTTCTCACAATGGACTGTGCTGGATCCTCAGCGACTACATTGTGGGCAGTATCCGAATGCAGGAAGATGACAGCTGAGGCTGTGGGTGAATGTTTGAAAGGCATGGTGAAGCAGCAGCCGACTGGACTAGCCGATACAACCGTTCCAGAGTGTATGCTGTGGGCGGTACGTCGTGTGCTGGAGTGTGAATGCTGTGTGGCCTATGCGATGTTTCCAGTGCATGCAGTATTCCTAGTGTGTGACGTGACAACGAGTCCAGCATGTGCAGTGGACCGGACGTATGCAGTGCTGGCGCGACTCGGGGGGCGAGGCTACGGCGTTCCCTGGGCCGTCGTCGTTGTCGATTATTATTGTGAATATTCGGTCATAGACCGGTATTGTCGATTGTTGGACACTTTATTCGATTGATTACTGATTGATTCGGTACTAATTATGTATATATTTATATTGACACGAGAATCACGTGCAAAAGTCTGCACTGGTAATGAAAGTAATGGCACTGTACCACACCTGCCTCTCCATCCTTACCGTGAGTGTGTATTAGTTAGCCATAGCGGTGGCAGTTGTGCACAGACCGTCCTGTCCTTGTTCGAATCCTCAACGCAGGCTTGCTCGGCACGTGGCGTTACAGTACTATAAGCATAAGTGTTGGCATGCACTAGGAGGTGAATTCCTTCTAGAGCCAATACCAACCACAGTTAAGGAAGTGACAAGAGTGGATAGTGCCAGACAAAATTAGTGAGCAATATAAAAAGTGTAGGCAATGAACTAAGATGGAGTAACAATGCCTCCACATTACTTAGATGAGCCAACACTACTTGATCATTGTTACGTATTAAATCCGGGACATCTATTTCAATATCAAACTATACAAATACACGTAGGGTTCACGATAGTTACACGTTGTTGCGCTACGAGCCTCTCAAATTCTAACTGTCATCTTCCCGTATAAATATATCATGTAAAATGAAGCGGCTCTGCTAGATGGAAGAGGTTACCTTTGTACACTGACTTGACGAATACGTATATCATTATCAACGACAATATGTCTTTATCAATCCCGCTATGACAGATAGCACTTACTCAGGCATAGTTTGATATATTACCAGATAGGCCTACAGATAAGATCAAGCTATCTGATGATTACTGCCATATAGGCTTGTCAACGGAAACCTGTCGTTTATGCGAAAATTCCAGCAAAATATGAAATTGCCGAATAAATATTTAAAACTCTAATAATACTCTACTCTACTCTAAATAACGTGATATACTGTAGTATTCTGACGGTGGCAAATAGTCATGCAGATACACGGGCCTGGAGTTGATCGACCGACAATCTGCAGGCAAACCGATCACATCAATAATTCATAGCCGTGTAATGATATCAGCCTTCAGTTAGTGAATCGTTGAAGAGTAGCGATATAGTGGGAGAAATCGAGTGATATTCATGAATATTCTTCACGACGTTTGTAACTCGTAGGACTTATCTGATTTTGCAGCATCGATTGACTGATAACCACGCAGGTTTCAGGATAATACAAATAATAATAACAATAACAATAATGGAACTGTTCTTGTACAGCGCAAGATACAACTGAACCAAATACTATTGCGCCCGATAGTAGGTCCACTGAATGTGTTAATTGATTTACAATTAGTCTACTTACTGACATGTGTCTTCGCATCATCTAGATATAACAAACAGGAGACGAGTTTCTTATCCATGAAATGGTAAGATGCCATTACTGATATGGATATGTGTATATTACCGATCTTATCAATAGTGTGGCAGTGGAAGTTGGATCTGAGAGAATCAATCTACACTGTTGATATTACAAAATAACTGGAGTATTCGTTATCATTGAAATATAACTGGCACATTCAATTAATTCCTAAATAATCATCGCATGTCATTCCAACGCTATCCGTAGTAACATCCAGGCTGAGCTAGTGTGAATATCAACAACTATAAGTGACATTCTCCTGAATAACACGTCAGTGCGTGACGCGAATTTTCATATATTTCCAGACATAGTTCCATCAGCCTCTTCGAGAAATTAACATGACAAATTGATTTCAAGCCACCGGATATTTCCTATCTCTCATTCCCTCTTCGTTTATTCAAAATCAATCCGGAGATGGATTGAACTATCTCTATAGCTTCATTCATCAGTCACATTTTGTGGGAGGCTTGTGAGGGATATGCCAGCCGTAAATGCCAATGATTGCCTAACTGATAACCTAACTAATATAAGAGTACAGTTAGTCAACCATGTTGGATGAACTCGTTTGGCTTATAGGGAATGCTTCGAATGACAGAATATCCAGGGATTGTTGCAAAACTGCGAGGATATAGAAGATAATATTCGTTAGTTTCATAACGCTCCGAGAGTTGTGTTCTGGATGCAGTGGTGTTATGATCATCATTAGTTCAACATGGTCAAAAAGTGTCGCTGTTCTAACCCTAGATTTATCAGCACAAGTGAAACCCAAACTGGTCCTCCTGACTAGGGAAATACTAGTCCAGACAATACCCAGTTGGATTAGCAAAATCCTGGTCGAGCATGAATGACTAGTTCATAAAGTAGTCCTGCTTAGGCAGGACTAGTTCATATGTTAGTCAATCACACGATAAACTAGTCAATAAACTAGTCAGCAGAATGAACCAGTCACATGACTAGGTTTTGACTAGTTCCAGACTAACCCAAAACTAGTCAAGACAGTACCCAGTTTGACTAGTTTACTGACTAGTTTAGAATGACTAACACATATTCTAGTCCACCCAAAAGCTGACTAGCTTCAATGACTCGAGACATCTTAGTCAGCAAATAGCATAATGGTTTTTTCCTCAGTTCGATTAGGGGACAGGTGAACAGAATGTAAAAGTTAAAACAGATGACTCTTCTAGGTACTTTTATTTTCTCCATCAGGGTTGAAAACCAATGATAATGTTCCCACTGTAACCATAACATACGAGAACATATTTTCCAATATGAGATACAAGAAAGGCAGTCTGAAGAATTCATATAAAGATAAATTGTAATCATGAATACAAACAAAATTGGCTATGTTGTAATAAATTAGACAACACCGCCACATCAAATCAGGAACAGTGTTTTTAAGGCCACAGCACTGTATGAACCTGATGAAGAGTTCAAATTACAAGTGTATTAGCGTTGCACATGAGTAACAGTTGCTTTGCAAGCAAGAGGTTAAGGATGTCGACGAACACAGAATGTTAGACACTCGCTCTATATGTGGGTTCAATGAGGTGTGACGTCTCTGAGTCCCATTCCTGTATCTATCTACCAGCACCCCCCCCCCCGAAACAAACGCAGTCCTAAAATATCAGCCAATCAGTGGACGCAATGGGATAGTTCATAACAAAAACATAGAAAGCAGCCAACCACATTGTGGAACTGCACAGGGAGTACCCGGTGGCGGCAATCTTGGTTCTATCGGCGAACAAGGTGAAGAGACAGTGGCCACCATTGTATCTGCTGATTCCATTTGAATGATAATCGAACTCTGGGTCTGCGGAAAATAAACAATACACGAATGTTTTATTCTGGTAATTTAGGATCTCAGGAACTATAATTTTAACTACCTAACCTTACAGCATCAGTAATTGGCTTTTGGGCATGTGGAGGAGATTTGAGTACATGGGATGCGAAAAATACGTAATATATTGAGTAAATGCGTTCATGAGGTTCCTAACACTGTGTTTTACTGTGCATAATTGTCTTGCTATTGTGGCAGTGCTAATTGTAGTATTGTGACTAAACTAGTATTGGTAACGACAATTGAACTTCGTAAAATATGCCGCTTTCCATCTAGGCCTGTTCGTTGTGAGACAGTTGGGAATCTCAGGGGAAAATCAGTGCCTTGATAACGGCTAATTGCAACTGAAGAGTCCACTACATTCCTAAAAATACAAGACGTTAGCAATTTTTACTGCCGTGGTCCCTCGGTTGGATAGGATACGTCCAGATTCATTTTAGTCCGGCGAGCCCCGTTTTTAAAAACTCTAACCTACTGACACCAAAAGGGGCACTATTAGCTGTCAAATAGGAAAAATAGGATCGTGTTGATCTGGAACGGCAAATTACATAACTTTCGGGCAGTGTACCAGACTGCGAGACGTAACATTGATTGTCTTGCAGCTATTCCGCAGACACATTGCCTTGTGGTGGAGAATCTCAGATACTGCAAATAGCCATCGCTAATGTGGCTAGTGTAGGATTCAGCTCTATAAATTAATTTGATAAGGTTACGACGAAACAGTGCTTCTTCGGGCATGATTTATTGTGACTCCACTTGGATACATCCGGAGCATGCATACAACCAATAAAATGAAGTAATATTTATTTTAATATTCAACAATGGCCCATTAAAAACCATTGAGGCTTAACCATAACTTTTAGCCATCCACTAAGATATGGCAAATATTAAACACATTTGCTAATGCTTCGCTTCGAAAGTGAATATCCTCGAGTGCCATTATGGATTAACTGTTCTCCCACTTTCGAATCGAATTGGACCTCCCGATGGAACCCATTCACAATCAAATTTGTCACATTTTCTGAAGAGAGATATAGTTATACGAAAAATATACATACGAAAGATCATAACAATTTACCAGGTGCTTCAATAACAGACGAGGACCAAAATACATATCATTTCTGGAGAAAACTGACTGCTTTCCAAACATGTAGTTCTCCATGTCCAATATGAAAGACGATACAACCAGGCATCCCAAAAAGAAATGATGAAGCAGAACTGCTGTTTCCCGCATGAATGAAGCAGCATGCACTTGCTGACTGTGTTTCGTTTATCCCATCATCTGAATACTCATAAACGCAACAGAGGCCACGCCAGTTTAGCTGAAGGGTTCATCAATTATCTAGCTGTCAGTTCTGATCATCGATACTTTACCATTACAGAGGTAATCCTACTGCTACCTGCTGAGCTGACCACGATGTAACAAGTTGTGAAAGCAATGCTACGGGATATTGCTACTGGGGGCCCCTGATTGCAATTGGATACGGGCCATTGATAGAGTTTCGCTAATCAGTAGAAAAGCAGCTGGAATGTAGCCTATAACTGAAACTGATGATAGAGATATACCGCTTCCATTTGCTCTCCATCTACAGGGGGCCCTACTCTCGTGTGCAGTATACTGGGGAAATGATAGATAATATTAAATTAACGACTTGCACACTAGTAATAAACGTATTTAATTATGAGTATTGGATGTGATGTTTCACCCCGGCACTTCGAAATAGCACTCAGTCACCGCTCATTATAGTCATGTCGGTGTACTTTTGTTTGTTTGTGTCACGTTTTATCATCAGGTCGAAAGTTAGCTAAGGCTGTTGAGGGGGTATAAACGCGCTCACTATCGAGAAAACCATGCATATGATTGATTCAAACTAGCATGTCGATCGATCATGCCTCCATGACATTTCCCTAGTCGTTATCATATTTAACATTATATCTTACATATCAAAGACGCCGCTCCGACTGGATAAAATCACATGTATATTCACCACATCTCAGCCACTCGCTGCACTGCCCACGAAGGTTCCCGCAATCATTGATATTTTCTTCCAAGCAATAGCAAGCAATAGTGTGGCGGTCAAGCAGAAGAACGCTATGTTGTTACAGTCGATCCCTACTGAATATTTATTTTCCCATGTGATCACTCTGTGACCCTCAGATTCGATTGGGCTAATAGTGAGCTAGCTCTCAGTTACATGTTGTACGTTACCAATGAAACCGTGTTACTGATGTGTTTAGCCGCATGTTGTACTCATTTTGGGTTCTGATAGGCCAATTTTTGAATGGATAGTTCCGTGATATTTGCTCGTGTGATTTTTATTACATTATGCAGATCATCGTGTGTACTGACTAAGTAGCATTCTTCCATTTTTGTTTCTTTCTTCGAATTATTGTCCAAACCGCAGTATACTTTTTTTTCCTCCATGGCTGTATCCTCGTTAGCTTATACTACCGCTTCATCGTGGTACTCCAGGGAGCACGGCCTGCATCATAGAAGCGAATCAAGTAACAGATTAGGTGTCTAATGAAACTACACAATCACTCCCTCAAGCACAATATTGCAATGAGGGTAGGATAAATATATTGGTAACATGATCACGATACAATTACAAAGCATCACTGCTGACTCCATACAGCATGACCCCTAATCACACTGCATTAGTGTTAGGCAGAAAGAATCGTAACGATGAATATTGTAGCTGTCGCGCCGGTTCCACTGAGTGGTGCAGACTGAATTGAGGATGAAACTCATCTTCCAACTGTCCTCCAAGACAATCGCATACCCAGGAGTTTGTTCATTACCGAATGTTCGATAGTAAGTAAGTAGAAATCCAACATTCAGGACAAATTACATTGTGGCGAGTACAAATGAATATGCCTGGGAGATACTAGTCTTGGTAAGTAGACCTAGTCCACTCAAGATATGTCACTCTGTGTGTAGGACTATATACGAGGCACGCCGCATACGCATTGACTGGAATCAGTTAACAGTAGATCTTTTATATAACATAATTTTTATAACACATGTTACAAGCAAACACCTCATACAAATCATACGAGGAGTACGAATATAAAACCAAAAGAATGTAGGTGGGTCCCCCTCTAAATTGACCCAGTCTTCTTAGAGTTAAACATGAGACAGAATTCTAATGGTAATTATTCTCGCTAATTATTGTATCTGTTTCAATCGGCCAGGATTCGAAGTATCAGTTGGCAACGGTTTCCGAACGATGGCGTGACTGGTATGTAAGCGTGTTTCTGATTGGATTCCCTAGATAATATCGAAAAACGCCGTGGGTTCCCCCCATCCAATCAGAACAAGTGTTATATGCGCAGTTGGAGGAACAATTACACATTCTAAAACTGTTTAAACTAGACGGGTAGACTACGGAGTTTTCGAATGACCTCAATTCTTGTGCACCCGCACTGCTAAAATATGAGTGATTTACCGATTTCGCCATTGGAAATGAAATTAAAACAAAATTGTTCAGCGACAAAACGCCGCGGGTTCCCGGGAGACTATCGTGCTGACTTGTACACTGAAAGAAAGAGAAGAATGTCTTCTTTCAATAAGTGAATAAACTAGAATGTTAGCATTAAACGATCTCGAGTTATTGAAAATCTAACAACAATTTTTGGCGGTGAATAACGGAAATTACACACTAAATTCACCATTAGGCGTAGCCTAACAGCAAAAGTGCCGTTAGTTCCGTTATGTATAGCATTATTCAAAGAATACAGTTGTTTCATATTAAAAAATGCATTTCAGACTAGTCACGCCCAGATCTTTACATATTACACCATTATTTTATTTGCATTTCATTGACGTTGTCATTGAATCCTAAAAAATCGTACTCCGGTGGTAAAGTACAATAGCGAAAGTACTCTAGCTTGAATCAATCCGACCTATGCTGAAGATACACGAGAGCTCATCACCTCTTGTAGTGAATAAACCGAGCCTATACGGGCACTAGGCCTGTATTTATTGAATGCCTGATTAATTCCTTCCTGATCGATTTAGTTAGGAGGGGCTGCAGATATTCCGACAAGATGTGCATTCGATTTTGGGATGAATGAAGAATGGATCTTGTCATTCAACTGTCCCACTAGATTAATTGTATCGTCACTTGCTTGGAATAGGTGTTTGTAGATTACCTGGTGACACTTGTCGCCTTGGGTCATCGTTCGATTGTGGTGAATCGGAGAGTGAAATATAACTATTCTATACTGTAAATATCAGAACGCCACTCCCGCCTAAACAGTGTGTGTCCGTGTATGTAAGGCATTCCAGGTCATCGTCGAGTAATCAAATTTTCACCAACAATGTCTGAGAGGGATCAGTCTTGGTTGGGGATAGTACACTTAAGAAACATCACGCTATACGTGAGACTACGTGGCATACTGCATACATGTCGACTGTTCTACGAAGGGAATGATATCCTCCAAGTGACACCCTCTTAACCATCCTAGACATCCATATGAGTTATTTACTCATCTTCTGAATACCCTATAGGCCAATTTTATCCGATTAATCAAATACTTGTCCGAGAAGTAAAGAAATTATATTACCAGCGCAAAATGAAAAAAACCAATTAATAGCTGTCCCCACCCGTCTTCACGCGACAGGACTTTGACTCATTTAATAGCACAAAAATACAGAAAATACACTAGGTAGCAATTGTTGATTGCGTGAAGAAAATTTACGCCAACTCGTCTGAGTTCATAACGTTGATAAACTGTAGCAATATTAAAAGGTACGGGTGTTTCGGCGAGAAATTTGCATTATTTAGACTGATCACACCGGATCCATAACATGTAATGTGACGTACTGTAAACTGGAGTAACTTTGACACGCGGGGTAACTTTGACTCTTCAACATTTTATTCAAATGACCGACCGCCCTCTATTTCCAAATTCGTTTCTCCCTTGTTATTTCCTCGCATATTTAGGTAAGGTTGGAAGAGTTTTCCTCAAACAAGATTATTATGATATATATACTATCGGAAGTGATTAATAAACAAATAACCGATGCCCTGATTTGCATAATATCGGGACGAGCTCCTGTTGCCACTGCGAGTATTATTTTAGGTTTTAAAAGTCTCTGTGCTATTCACAGCACCTGTAATGTATACAACATCGAACTTTGCAAATAATATTTTCAATTGGAATGTTTTCAAATGTTCATACTGTTGCTTATATATCTGTCAAATGTGCCCCAAACTGGGAAATTCAAATTTACTTTACCAATGACATAAGTCTCCCATTTGCATCAAATTTGATTTGTATGAGCATCTACGAGTCCCAATGTTATTTTTAAAATAAGGAATGGTGCTCCTCATTTACCTTTCGATCTAATCGGAAACAGATATAAAGAACTGTCAACGTTACCCCTGTTTACGGTACCGTAATCCCTATATTTGTATGCATCGTCTAACCCCTTTCTGAACTGGCAAAGCGAGCAAACAGTCTGAACTGAAACGAAAAAGTGATATCACGCATCACTTATAACCTCTATACCATAACGAATACATGTGTTACTATCCTGGGATACACTAGTTACAAAAGGCATCAACTGAATACGTAATAATTACGTATACTATCGAGAGTACCATCGTGAATACCCGTATGGCCTTGGCTATTCTGTGAAACTATTGAAAAACTGAAGTTACTTCCAAATGTATTGTATGTCAAACTAACTCTAATAAGGTAGAAGTGGAAAATATAATGTAATTTGATTTATTCAATGTCACAGAAAACTGGCATCTATGTAATGACATTTCCCTCTCACACACGAATATTCACGAGAACATTGATATTTTCATCCAAGCAATAGTGTGGCGGCCAAGCAGAAGAACGTTATGTTGTCAAACAGTCAATCACTAACTGAATATTGTTATATGGGTTACTCTGCACTAATAGTGAGCTAGCTCTCAGTTTAATGGTGTACGTTACAATCCATATGGTTGTGAAACCAATAGTTATTTGAGATCGGAACAGGTAAAACTATAACAAAGCCTCGGTAGTTGTGACTTAACACGGGTAATATTGACAAAAGCGATGGTACAAGCGTCATTCAAAAATACGGATAATTGTTTTACCCGCAGTATATCTATTTGTCCAACATATACTACCGCTCCGTTATAGTTATCGTACTCCAGGGAGCACGGCCTGCATCATAGGAGCGAATCAAGTAGATTAGGTTTCCAATGAAACTACACAATCACTTCCTCAAGCACAATTGCGATGAGTGTAGGGGAAATAAATTGGGAACGTAATCACGATACAATGACAAAACGTCAATGTTGACTTTATACAGCATGACCCTTGATCACCCTGTGTTTCGGAAGAGAGTATTGTGAAGATAAATAATGTAGTGTGAAGCAGCAAGGTGGCGCTATTATACACATCTTGTCGGACTAGGTGCATGGCCAGCTGCCGTGACATGGCTTATTGGCTTTAGTGGGATAGCAAAGCCCACAACTTTATGTTAACCACTTATGAGTTAAAAGTCTTCCACTTCGTAACGGGCATGTGACTTGACCCCATTGCCTGGCCGTAGATGTATCCCGAATGGGCCACGGGAGGTAAATAAATAGTATAGCGGGATGTGAACGAGTTTATATTAGAGCCCATCCGGCCGCACCTTCCCACCCGGCGTTGTCGGGAGTATGCCTGATTTCTATGATCATGGCAATAGAGATATCACCATTACCAATAGATTCGAGTAAGTTTTTAATTCAAACGCTATTAGACATTCACATACCACTTACTGATATACTGGATGATGTTCTGGCGAAATTATCATCTTTGATGATTATTTCACCATCGTATTTTTCGAAACGT
>JAUOBX010340143.1:0-10956 GCA_032360705.1 Eupentacta quinquesemita
GTGGGGGAGGAGGGGTGGGTTCGTTGGCAGAATTAGTCTGGCTGTAGCTGCATGAAAATGGGTACCCCTCTCAAAGAGGTTAATCAGGTTCAATTGGGTTAACTCAAATGTTGTAAAGGACACCAGCTGCACAGCTAATGGTGTGATATGAGTATAGCCTCTTGTATGTAGATCTATGTACTGTATACTGTGACAGTCACTATTTTGGAACACAACTCGTCAAAACAAAATTTGAATGTTTTCTGCAAGTCTCCAAATTTGAAAATTTTGTGGGAAATTGTCAAATCATCTTAAAAATTTGGATTTTCATTTTGTGATTCCATGTCCAAAATTCCCTTCAGTGAAAAGTCGAGTAGGACACAAAACTTCTTGATTCGATCATTCTGCTGATACTTGGATAAGTTGCTGATCGATTGAACACAAACAGAATTGTAGGCTGAGGATACAGAATGCTGAGTTATGAAACCTTCGGTTTTTCAAAGTTGAAATTGTGCCATCACTCCCAAAAGGTATTCCAAAATTACAATTTTGGGAGAAAAATAACTATTGAATGCCCTAGTTAGTAATCTCCACAACAAGATTCCATGCATTATTCACCCTTAGAGGTTTCAAGATTGAGACCACCCCTAAAAAACCCTTATAAACCCTGATCTAGCTATCAGGTAGCATCAATGAAGGCTATCAAATTCAATTACAGGATGACTACTGACCAATTGTTTGCTTCCACGTACATAACTTCATTTTATGGATTGCTGAGATCAAATTTTCCCTGGGATGTTTCCATACATAACTTCATTTTATGGATTGCTGAGATCAAATTTTCACTGGGATGTTTCCACATACATAACTTCATTTTATGGATTGCTGAGATCAAATTTTCATTGGGACACTTGCAAATCAGTCTGACAGTCGCACTGGGGCTGAATCACTAATCTGTGAAATTTGAGTTTATAAAGAATACATTCAGGAATGCATACAAACAAACTGAATCGGGAATCAGTTGCAATAGCTAGTTTGGAAATTTAGCTTTAATATTTGACACCAAAATATGCATACAGAATTTTGTGGGACCTCTTCATGCGGGCCCCCGGGCACATGCCCAGACAGCCGTGTATACATCTGTTCTGTATCTGATTTAAATACGAATGTGGTATTTTGTGGGACCACTTTATGTGGGACCACTTTATGTGGGACCCCTGGGCACGAGCCTTATCAGCCCACGATACATCAGTTGTGTACCTGATTTTAGGAGGGGGCAGTTGAATATTCTCTTCCAATCAGTAATTTATGTTTTTGTTGTTCAGGGGAATTTTCTTGTACTTAAATGCCTCATTACGTTTCACTGTGCACATTTTCATTCTGCTGGAGTTGTTCCTTGGGCTTTTACATCTGCACTAATTATTTTTTTTCAAAATGAAAAGCACCTTGAAGCTCCTACATTCGGCATTATATAAATGCCTCTTATTATTATCATTATTAGAGTAGTACTAATTTGTGATTGATACACTGAGCCAACAAAAGATTCCTCTCATGGACAGAGATTCATGGGCAGCCGTTGAAGCGTTTATCCCCGCTATCGCACGTACCCGGCCAAAATTGACAGAACCTGAGTCAGGACGGAATCCGCCTCTGACACATTGATTGACGATCCGGACAGATAACGTGACTTATTTACCGACACTACCGGCCTCTGATGGCGGAGGCAGACTGTACTACCGTGCAGCCAGGTAGGGTCGTTCAGTTGCTCGGTCCGCGTTATATTGGGCTAGAGTCAACAGGACGATTACCGGCCTGTAAATAGGCGGACCAATTACTTGTTTGCAGTCGGAGATAAGAGGGGTTGTTCGTGGTGGGAGGGCGCGGTTTCGTGCCGAATGCATCGGCCTATTGATGCTTTGAGTGACAGGAATGGTATGTCATCACCCGCCCGATACCTTGCTCAATAAGTAACTATAGTTTCTGGCAACAGTAGCGAAATGGCAAACAGGTTGGCTGGGGAAAGATACCAAGCCTATGAGAGAGCATGCATCATTCATGGTAAAATAGTTAGCTTGGATCTTCAATATGCTCTGGGACAAAATTATGACTTGATTTCAACCTGACCATATTCAGGAGATTCTGGCTCATTTGTTGGAACTTCCAACAATTTCCTATTGGACGTTGACTACATCTGTATGTGTTCCACGTCGCAAAGCTTCAGTCCGAAAATAAGGATTTCAGTGCATGGAGATTAATAATCGAAATGTAACAATGAATAACAGTACAGCATATCAGGAACTTGGAACTGTTCAGAACAACAGAAAAACTTTTCTTTCAATTTTTTGGTAGCCAAGTTATTGATGTAATGACCCAGTGATCTTGAGTTATGTATCAACATAGTATACTCTTGAGTTGTCACCTGGATCGGAGGCGTCGTCTCTTCCAGAAGTCGTCTTTTGGGTCGTAGGCGCCGTCTCATTCAAAGTCGTTGCTTCGATAGGAGGCGCCGTCTCCTTCAAAGCCGTCGCCTCGATCAACAGCGATGTCCATTTCGAAGTCGTTGCCTGGATCGAAGGCGCTGTCTCTTTCAAAGCCGTCGCCTCGAACATTCACTTGCTACAGTCAAAAGACGAAAACTCGGTTTGGCGACACCACAAGACACGACAGCCTTCCAAGACCATCCTCCAGGGCACCGTCGAAGGTGGACGCAGATGAGGACGACAGAGGAGAAGCTGGACAGACAACGTTAAAGATTGGACGGGCCTGACCATGCCAGATCACTAACCAATAAAGTCAGTCGGGTTCCAGTGGTTACCGTGGTTGGACTTCAAGAAAATATTCCGCTCCTCCAGGATCCGAGAAGGTGGTCATATCTTGGGGTACACTGGTGGTCTGTCGGATGGCGGTCCCGGGAGCAGGTTGAGATTGTTAACACTACACACTGGCCTCGTCATTATTTGAGCCCTAGTCGGAGAGAGGAGGCGAGTTATCGCCAATGCTCATCCACGATCGTCACTTTCAGGGTTCGTCGATGAGCCCCCGGTGGCTTCCCGAACTCATTCGAATAAAATTAAATTCAAATCAGATTGAATTTCAGGCCTCACTTTTTACTAAGACAATTATGTTTCCTCTCTACTCATACGCGGAGCACCTTCTTGATTTCTTTGTGAACATTTTGCAACAAGACCTCGGACCAGAATAACAAACAATAAGGACCCTGTACTCTGTATGACAAGCCTACATACCAGTTATGAATTATCTTCACTTTTCGTTTACTGGTCATCGTGTTCACAAGGTTTTTAGACTTCGACCTCTGTTGACCCAGATGACCTTGGATAAAACAATGAAACAATAGAGATCATGTGGGCAATATGGCTAACCTACATATCAAGTATGGAGTCTCTGTACGTTTCCGTTCACTAGTTATCGTATTCATAATGTTTTCGGACCTCTGTTGACCTCAATTGACCTCAGACAAGACTGAAACCAATAGGCATCAGGTACTCCATATGGCTAAATTATAGTTTCGTTCACTAGTTGTGGTGTTTTTAATTCCTAGACTCTGACCTCAGTTGACCCCAGGTGACCTGGAACCATACTCGAGTACCGGTACCATATAAGCCAATATCCAATACATAGGCATATGTTCATGTACCTTCTATGGGTTGCTTGCCTATGATTGTTCGTCATCAAAATCTACCCTCTGTGGAGTCGACTCATTCGAACAGTCTGAGCAGGCACATGCTTCTATACAGATTGGTCCAGCTGTGAGACAGGAGCATTTCACGTTGCGGTCTTTGTCTCTGCAGCAGAGATGGGTGACGTCTCTGACTCCAATGGGTGCACAGTCCTTTTAGTTTAGGATCAAGATTCCCATCTTCCACTTACTTACAGCTATATGCATGGTGAAGCGTTCTTAGAACATGCTGCTCGAATGCATATTCTGTTGGAGGGAGCTGAACAGTCGCTTTGTTGGTTGTTGATGCAGACAGATAACTCAACACGTCACGTGTGCCGCAGTCTTTGCCCCTATGGACATACAGCAATAGCACACACCGTCGAGCAGTGCTTAGAGATACGTCTAACGAAGATGATGCGCCGAACAGCTGATGAACGGAGTCAACATTGTCTTCCTACTTGGAAAACACCGTACGTTTGCCGATTTTGAAGAGGGCACTGGAAGTGTCATAACCGATTAAGGTTAGGGTTGTCCACCTCTCTAGCTATCGTGTGGACAATGATTTAGCGTTCTCGACAAGCTTTCCAGAGTGTGCAGAATGCATTTAAATTTCATCAACCAAGAGACCTCTGTCATAGTATTACAACGGAAGCCCCAGAACATCTGTTGTGGTTTCTTGCTAGGTCAATGGCGTCGATCCGCGTGTCCGCCTCTTCTTGTGTTGAAAACGGATGAGATACTGCTGTCGCTCTAACGTTTGTGATTGACAATTCCTCCAGCAAGAATGATTGACTCGCTCTGTTAAGAATGAGTCGGTGCACTGTCAATAATTGACTCATAAACAAAAGCGGTAAGGGCGGCTTTGCTAGCTGATCTCTCCATGAAGAGTCAGAGTTCGGCTCCAGTCATATGGTGACTTGGAGTGGAACCGCCTGCACCCCCGCGTTGGCGCTCCATCTGCTTTATTGAGTCTTCTCTGCCGCACCTGTCGAACGCAATGACAACAATGTCAAACGTCTTCCATTTCGAGCAATTTGATAATCCTCTTAAGAAATTGTTGTGACAGATCATCAAAGTTCCCGAAGAGTGAGTCATTTAGCGTCTGCATCCGAATCATTCCGTCGCTGATGTAGCCACTGCCTTGATGTTGGTTACATGTTTTTGGAAGGGTTGCAACTTCGAGATAACATGATTCCAGCCTCTTCGTAGAGTCTGACTTGCTCGTCTTCCTCATCGTTCCAGTATCATTGACAGTTGCTGGGCGTACATAGGCAAGCCTGTGTTCCAGGAGCTGTTCAAGACAGACAGCGAACGACGAAACAAGACCTAATTTTTGCACATCAACTTCTTCTCCTTGTCTGTATAGGTAGGGCTTTTTCCCATGTCCGTGAAGGTTTGGATCTTCAGTCACGGTTGGAGGTTAGAAAAACTGGCCGACTTTGTGCTTTGTACTAAACGCTTTGTTGGAAATGTCAGCATACACACCTCGCCGGTTTCTTGTAACTTTGTGAGTGATTCTTCCACTCCTTTCGTCGCAACCTGCCCAGTCGAAATGTTGACCAAGGAACTTGGCACAGCTTCCACGACGAAGGAATTTCAGTACTGGTTAACCACAACCAGTGCATCAGTCATCTTTCCCACATCTGCGGTGTCTCATGTTAATCTTGACCTGCCGAACTTTCCATGAATTTATGTTGCAGATGCTGTTGTGCGCATGATAGTAATAGCTTCTGAATATGAACCAGTGATATGTCCAGTAAGGAGCCATGGCTGCTTTTGCGCAAAGACTTCCAGCTGTCCAGTATCACGGTGTAATGTCTGCTCCAGAGCTTGATCCGTTGGAACACAGTTGGACTTGTGTGTTGGTGATCAGCCGAAAACAAACGATCCACTTTGCAGCTGCCTGTATGAATCGGGTTGTTGAGACCCCAACTGCCTCATCCCAGATACATACACGGGGGTGTACCTGGCGTAGTTATTTTACCCACCACATATGAGGAATAGTATCGTCTCGCAGACAGCATTCAGGTGTAGTTGAAAATCGGCATCCCGTTCCGCCTTTAGTAGTCGAAGCATACATGATTCGTGCAGAGTGCACGAATTTGCCCCAGAAGGTGAACGTTGCGGATTGGGGTCGCCCAAATGACTGGAACAGCCTATAAGTGCCTCAGTGACGTCAGCTAATCGTGGGTTCTTGATGATTTTGTTAGATGAGTTCTTGTCTCTTGTCCCGAAGGTGTGCTGCAGGTCCACAATACCCTGCTCCGTTTCTGCATCCATCCATTGAATCCCCGACTCTGGCATGTGAGGTGGACATTGGACATGGCTTCCAGTACCAGCCTAATTCCTCTGACAGCCCTGGACAACTGCTTTCCTTGAAGCATCTGACTAGCAGTGTCATCGTCATACACATCAGTCGCCGGGAGAAGCTGCAGAAGACCACCGTCCCCGAAGAGTTTACCATTACTGCCGATAAAAGCCATGAGAAGATGCATACCACCCAGCCGCATGGTCACTTTACCTATCAGAGACTCTGGCTTGCTCCACAATAGCTGATGTGCCTCGATGTTTATTGCCAAGTCTGCAGTAACAAGTATGTGATGCTATGTCCAGCTTCCTGGGCCACCGCAACTAACTTGATCAAGGTTGTATATATCGTGGAGAGAGATATAGGCGGTATATGGTATATGGTATATTCGTTTCTGTTAGTATAGCAATTTCCAGGGCATGCATTTACCTCAGGGCTGCCATTTTACTCGAAATCCTTATCCAGGAAACGGCGATTTTGAAATGTATACCCCATCTCGCATCCACGCATATGGAATTCTAACTTGAAGGTGGGATTCCATGTGTGCAGATGCGGGATGCAGTATATAATTGTGAAAACTGCTGTTTTGTGAAGGAGGATAACTTTCGAGATGGGAAAAGACTATACGACGATGCGCAAACACAATCAATGGATAACAGCTACTGAATACGGACTTTAAAGTGATTTATGAGGGATTCCAAGTAACCCCTTCGCGGTATGCGGTAATAATGCAGCCTTGGTACGCGTGGTAATTCAGCCTACACAACGATCATTCCATCTCATCAAAATGATTTTCACCAATTTGGGATCTATTTTGATCTCCGTTACCATAATACAGTTCATCCAGACACTCTCCACGTTTGTGAACCTTTGTAGGGACTTTTAGGGTTTTTGCCGCATCCCGCATCTGCACATGTGGAATCCCACCTCATCTCCATAGCACTATGACTGAACATAAGAGTGTGGTGTATCCGTAGGAATCTTGGATTGAAGCATTGGGCTATTTCGACGGCTGCAAGCTCTTACAATGTGTACATGATTATAACGCAAAAGTAATGCTAAGTGATATCAGTCGGATGGATGGGGGTACGGGAATTTACCTGTAGAATACCCTAGCCACCAAATCCAAATCCCGCAACCATCCATTCCCAACATTACACATATATATCTGAAAGAAAAAAATAGTTTTGCTTTGTTCTACGGAGGGGAGGGGTAAATCCTTAATTAGGCCTCTTTTTGGAAGTCCGCCGGTACACTATAGTTTCAATGCCTGCAAAATCCATTTCATGCAATCAGAGAGTTGTATTTCAGTCAAAAGTTTCCACGCACCGCACCAACCTGTTGTGGCGCTTAGATAGGAGGCAAGCGAAAACTCGTCGGGGAGCTCGAGTGCGTACGCAAACATGTACACACCCCGACGGTTCATTATGTTCCACCCAAATAAGCGGAAATCTCCATACTGGCAATGATAAGTCCGGCGCGCCACATAGCTGCTTCTTCACCTCGGTGCGTATGAATGCTCAAGTGGCAGATAAAGTAAGTACAGACTCCTGTACTAAACTACACGGTGACAACATATTCCCGCCTTTCTCTGTTGCACGAAATGGATGTTTCGGGGGTGCAATTGGGAATGCAAGCATTTCTGCGCTTGGCTAAGGCACATATAAATTCCCTGAAAGGTGAAAAGCACATGTACAGCCTAGAATGCAAAGGTGGAATATCAATCTTCACCTCCACTGAGATTACCATTTGTATCTGAACTCGATGCTCAGAACATTGGGGAGGGAAGATCGATTATTATTGATTGCATCAAATGATCGCATCAAGACCTACCGTTGTGAAAATACAAATGTATTTCCGAAACGTAGTGGGTGCTCAGGTTCGCTATATCGCACCAGATTACACCTGAGGCCATCAACAGGTGGAAAAATTCCCCAATAGGGAGAGAGATACCCGCTTGACACCTTTCATTCATCAACAATCTTCCCTCACCAAATTGCTCGATCTGCACCTTTTGGCAGCAAAAACTGCACCTGGACATGGTTGAAATAGAAATTACTTTCAAAACGAGTTGGTGTTCAGGTGCCCTACATTGCACCACATCACATCTGAGGCCATTGAGTATGCGAAAATTCCTCTGTAAGCTCCGCGTCAACTAGAGGTGGCGCTCCGCGCGCTTAGATAGTAACTTGCAGCTCACAGCTCCCAATATAATGGCCCCCTTAGGATGAAAATATAGACACGCCTTTGGGTGTTTCATGCATTATTCTGCCCCTGTCACCAAACAAGACAACCAACGAACGCGTGGAATTATGATTAGGAAGGCATAACATTCGTCAGGATATAGGGGGTTTGGCTGTTTACTTGACTGCATACTCTTGTAAGGCTGGTGTTCCAAAAATAAGAACTCTGATTGGCCCTGCCAGGTTTACATGCTACTCTTCAACATATATCTCATCCTGTTCAAGACCAACCGCTTCTATCTGCCACACCGGTTTACCCACTGTTGTGTCCCTACTGTCTTGCAATTCAGTACAAGGAGGTTACTAATGTATATATTCAGCGAATGGGTTCCCCATCTCTTCCATGTATTGGCTCAGTCTAATTTATACATGTCTCGTTCGTGCATATCAGGGGCGTAAATTAGCCTCATACCTGTTCTTGGTTGATACAGCATTTTCCTGGATTGAGTTACCCATATCATAAACAGAAACTATCCATCAACAGAGTGCTGTATGGTTCTCCGTGAGGCCACATCATCATGGTTTCTCTAAATAGAAACAAAGTTCTGTTCATTAGCCTTGTCGAAATAATGTTCCAGGTGCTGGATGATGCACCAGAAGTGACACCACTTTACACCTTCACTTGAATAGTGCAGGGTATGTGTTCTGTCACGATGCTGTGATACCGCCGTGTCACCTGAAAGCAGTTTTTAACGAGTATCCAACAATCGCAGGAGCAGAAGCAGCCGATATATAGGCTAGTTGCAGTTACTTGATCAACCCATCTCGGGCCCGTCACAACTAACGTGGGCTGCATTAACAAATGAATTCATTCTCTCGTCTGAATGAGCCCAGATAATCTCTCTGGAGTCTCAGGAACGTCATACCCAATTTGCCTTGCCAAAGTGTTGAGAGGCTGATCACATATGATTACTGGGTCAGGATTTAGGGTGTCAACTGCCCCTTCCACAATCTCTTAAGTGTCAAAGTGTGCATGGAGAGGCTGGTCACATGTGAGTACTGGTCATGTTATAGGATTATAATGTCTCCACTGCCGCTTCCACAATCTCTTGAGTGTCAAAACATATTGAAGAATGATATCATGAAGCGGGGTTGTGAGGGATGTGAGAGCCACATTCATGAATACATTAAATATTGCCACCTAAGCAAGCAAATCGCTGGAATTGAAACTAGCTCATCTAACCAATTCATATTGGCAAAATAACTTTTTCGGTAGGTCACAAATCCTACTGCGCTCTGTATCGTTGACAGCTGCTGTTTGGGCAGGCCCCGTCCACAGCCTCACGCGCACACACGGGGTTGTCTATGATTTCACTGACGAGTGACCAGAGACACCACCTTGCAAATCCTGGCAGCCTAAGTTGGGAAGGAGCGAATTGAGAACGTTGTTCAGGTTGGAGTAATAACAGAATAATGGGTATATGATCCTGAAGAAAATAGCCTATGGGCGGAGGTGTATCCTCCTCTCAGTTGCGCTTAGTTGTACATGGTGCTCGTTGACTCTCCCGGCGTACCATGCTGTGGGAAAATAGTAGCTGGGAAAATGTTAGCACTCTTTACTCTACTAAGTGAGCTATGGTAAGAATGCTCAAAGGACTTTTCAAGGAAGGATACACGTGTATAATGTTCACCTTTTTTATCCTATTCATCCGACTGTTTTGGTAAATCAGTCTGTTCTTTTGCAAATAGAATTACCGTATAGGGAAAATTGTGTGGTGGGGCTACATTGAGACAAATTCTCGGGGATATGGGGACCTTTTTTAGTGTACGGGATTGCATAAGTGTACCTCAAATTATATTTATTTCGTGTATCGTTTTGGGTCCCGATAAATCCTCGTTTGGAATGAATCTCTGATGGCCCTATAGCGAAATATTTCCCCGTTCCAGAACACCTGCTCTGACTTCCTGATTTAATCTAAATATATCGAAGAATTGTTTATGAGTAATGGCAGCCCTTTTGTTACAGGTCCAACCGTATCGCCTATAATCAACCTACACTATCAAGAGAATGATGATTTTAGGCAGCGGTGGCAATTTTGAAAATGGTCGCCAGGTTGGAGTTACAAGCTATCTTTTGGAGATCGACACTATCCAAAAATCATACAACTGTAGGATATTTTATTCATTTATAACACCGAAGTTGGAGCAATTTTCACCCTCGTAACTGATTTAATCTTCAAAAACCGCTTTATTGAGAGTGTCAAATGATTTGTTACTTGCGTTGGATGAAGGATCGGAAGCTGCCTTGGTCTTACTCGATTACTCGGCAGCGTTTGACACTATAAATCATACAATACAGCGTTAAAATGGTTCGAGTCATACCTGGAAGGTCGAAGACGAGCTATCGTAGTGAATAATACAATTTCCGATGAGTTTCCTCTCCCATGGGGTATCCCTCGAGGTAGTGTGATTGGCCCAATTGTTTTTGTATTGTACACAAGTCCTCTAACTGACATAATTAACTCTCATCACGGAAATCATCATATGATGCTGTTTATACCCAACTTTATCTTATCCCGAAACCATCTGATCCCTCTGAGGCCGTCAACAAGCTAGAAGCATGCATCTCCGATGTTGGATCATGGGCAATTGACAACAAGCTCATGTTAAATGACAGTAAGACCGAGACACTGCATGTTCATTCAAAGTTCCGTAAAACCTCAACGTTGACTATGTTAAACATCGGAGGTGTCTGTGTCGCCCCCTGCAATTCTACGAAAAACCTTGGCGTCATCGTAGATGACACG
>JAUOBX010340254.1:0-10954 GCA_032360705.1 Eupentacta quinquesemita
CGACCACCCATCCGCAATATTCATGAGGACGCCATTCCTTTTGGTCATGATTTCCTCCGACTCATCCCTCCCCACTCCGAAAGAGGTCTTCTGATGCGAAACTGATATCTGGTTCATACTTAATCTCTTTACAGTCTTTACCTGGGTTACCCCTGACCATGAGTGCCTCGTGAACACAGCATTGAGCATAATCTTTCTCTATACTCCCCGACGCACTGTAATGACATGTCATGTCATCGTGTACCCTCCAGTGGCATTCCTAATAGTTCAGTTGCATCAAAATGCGGCGCAAGCAGCAGTGCAGTGGAGCCTTACTAGCCATGTGTTGATTCAATCCTACAAGCCAATAATTGTATCAGGCTTCAGTGACTAAGCTGAACCCCTTTCCTTCAAGGAATGAATACCGAATAGATTGTAGGAAAGATATATGGAGAATTGTCACACTTTCACACGACGGCCAATCCGTCTCCTGTAAACTCTTCTTTGTAGCAGAGGCTGTCCTTGTTCCACCAATTAAAATACAGGGAAATGATGCACGGAGCATTTTCCTTCGATGTTCTCGGATTTTATAGTTAAATAGCTTAAGCCGTTAACACTCATCCTCGAGCCCTCACCCCAAACAGTAATTTAGACAATAATGTTTTTACAGTAAATTTGCAAGCAGGGCATAGGTACGAATGCGAAACATTGCGTGATTGGTCCCTATTACTAAACCGAGCCAAACATTCCCAAAAATAAGATTCCAAAGGCGTTCATTCAATTTTGACTGTACTGTGCTCAGCCATCCGTGGACCTTCACCAGCCTAGCGGTCTACCACAGAGCGGAAATGAGTGTGCAACTACCATATTCAACTAGGTCTAGCCTAGGCCTATCTTTAACTTGTTTGAATCTCTCACCAAGGATTATCACTCTGGTGACAAAACAGTAGTGAAAGGGCTGATAAACACATTTGCTTTTCTTCTGAATCATCTTCCATAAGATTCACATCTTCCAGGTTGGCAGCCTTTTTTTTCGCAGAACTGGAGGTCCCACTTATATACCGCTGGAGGACTGAACTGAAGCCATGATTAACAAGGATTCTGCTAATTTATTTGACTTATTAAGTTCTTCAGATTCACTTTCTGATCTACAGATTATTAAAATCCACGTTTTTCCAACAAATCTCTCAAGCACTGCTGTTCAAATACTCACGATATTGCCATGGAATTATCTGATGCGCTTGTTGTTGTTCTGTCATGACACGTGACCGTGTCGAGGTCTGTGATTAGTCACCCCTTACAAAAGCTCTACTCAAAACAAGAATTGAGTAATATCTTTTGACAAATGAATGTTATTTTATTACTGGAAATTATGCAACTTTTGTCAGTGCAAAAAGACGGTTCTAGCTAGTCATATTTTCCAAAGTCAAATACCAATGGTTTTGAGTTGCCCCCAGATATGGACTACACAACTGCAAGAAAGTGGACTTCGGCCTACGTCTACTGCTCCTGTAAGTCAAACTACATCTTCGTAGCTCATACGGTTCGTGTGTAATGAGCTTGAACAATAAATTACATAAAATAAGGTCTTTGGTGCCTAGAATCTATTCAGATCATGTAAACCTAATCAGGGTGCTATACATACACAATTTTGCCGCAATCTGCCATGCGGTTCGAGAGGAATCCTGCTCACGAGAAATTGTGACAAACACACACATGTACACACACACGATATAGTGATCCTTACAGTGTAAGTCTCCTCCCGGACATCATTCAGGCGAGACAACAAAACTACTGGTATTCAAATTTATTGATCATCTGCAGTTGAATTAGGTCAAGCAATGATAGAAAATACACTCAGGCCTATGGAATTCCTTGGATATTTATTATTTCCCACTATAAGTTCTACATTTTTCTACAAAGGGAACGCCCGAAAGACATATCAAAAAGTACAATGAAGTAAGGAATTATTTGTCTCAGGTTGAATAATAGAGTTATTGTAATTTGTTTTATATAGTAACTGTTGAAGTTTTATATGGTTATAGCATATATTGTTATGTTCTGAAAGATTTTAATAAACAGTGGAAGAAATTATACTGGATTATTTGGAAATGTTGTTTGCCAGAATGAAGTACTGTAATATGCAAACTGCACACACAGAATGAGTAACTTTGCCTGCACATATTAACAAGAATTTAACTTTGATGTCTAGACTGAAAATTACGAGCACTGTCACGTACGTCACACAAATCTGGCCCTCCCTAATAGGGAGTGAAAAATTTGCTCTCTTGATTGTTCATACCCTGTAGAACATAATGGATGGAATGTTGGATTCCAATCATCAACATGACATGTTAGTTTGTTAATATAAGCAGATGACCAATGTTTATTAGGGGGAAGTCTTTTTGAAATGTCACGTTTGTCACACAAGAATGGCCCTAATAATGGATAACTTCAATGATCATCTGATTCAAATCCAGGAGGAGAAGCATTTGACATATTTCACAAAATGACCCACTATATAGCATGGGTATCTTATAATACTGACCAACTTTCATGATCATCATATTCAAACTCCAGGAGAATAATTTGACATATTTTCACGAAATGGCCAAAATTACCTTGGACATTGAATCCTTTTTCGAGACACTCAAGAAGACTCACCACTTGGTCATCATTGTGATAGAAATTCATAATTAACCATTAGAGGGTGTAGGAAGAGTATCAGTTTGAATCAATTGTTTCCAGTTTAATCTCTAACACAATTACAACAACGACAATAAACGAATTGACTGTGCATGAGTATCGAAACAAGAACTTAAAAAGAAGGAGTGTTCGAAATAACAAAAGTTGCTTTGGTCGTCGATGATCATCCAGAATACATCCTGTAGCCATAGCGAACAACCATCAGTACACTGGAAATAGAAGGAAAAATATTTGTATGGTGGCTAAATATCAGTTATAATCAGTATGTGAATGGCAAATTATACATAACCATTACTTAACTATATATTAGATAGATGGATAAATAGCATTTATAGAGCGCCGATTCCAGCGAAGGCTCCAGGCGCCTGAGAGGAACAAGGCGATCCCAGCACCTTTTCATTCCTAGTTATCGTGTTTACAAGGTTTTCAGACTTTGACCCTCGGTGACCCCAAATGACCTTGGATCAGACCCAAAAAAATATATAGGACTCATATATGGCCAACCCACATACCAATTATGAAGTCTGCACTTTCTGTTCACTAATTACCGTGTTTACAAGTTTTTAGTCTTTGACCTCCGTTGACCCCAGGATTACCTTGGACAGAACCTGAAAACAAAAGGGATCATGTATTCCATATGGCCAACCAACATACCAAGTATGAAGTCTCTGTACCTTTTTTTTCATCAATAATCGTGTTTACAAGGGGTGTAACACACATACACACGCCTGCACCATCGCATAAATTCCATTCGCCTCGGGCATGGTATCAAAAAGTGTGATCGAAATGAAAGAAGAATCGAGGAAGAAAAAATGCATTACCTCATCGATGCAACGAGGCCAGCGGGCATGAACTTGCCACTGTTGGAATATCTGTAGCCCATCAAACAGGAAAGAGCAATGGATGTCCCTGGAGAGAAATAAGAAAATCCTATGAATTCAATGTGAATGCTAATCAAGTGTCTGTGTCTGGGACTTTCCCCAGGAATGTATGCTTAGAGAACAAGAACTGAATGATGCATAGTGATTCCTTGCCCAAATGCTACAAAAAAGATTTCCAACACAATTACAATGACTCTGGACGAGACTAACAATCAATAGGGACCATGGAATCCATATGGGCAACCTACAAACCAAGTATGGGATCTCTGCATCAAAAACATTTGGCAGTAAAAAAAGCTAAAGTTTACAGATGGATAGATAGACAGATAGATACATAGAGTGGCGCTCCCATTAAGATAGCTCAACTGGCTTAGCTGGTTTCAGCTAAAAATTGGGGCTTTGTTTGAACAGAAAGAACCAGTATATATACACTATATAGGCATTCTTACAGTAAATCTTGGCATATATCTGGCCTGGAGTTTTTATCAGCTCAGGAAATAGACCAAGTCCAAACTGACATCTCTTGGCATACATTCGTGGTATTTGAATCAGAGATGCAATAAACAACATGGGAGGTAACAGATTTACCGTTTTGTGTGGTGGGGCAATAACAGTAACAGGTATCTACTGATCCTCCTATTTAACACCCAAGACAACAAGGGATCATATACTCCATATGGCGAGCCCACATGTCAAGAATGAAGTTTCTGCACCTTTCTGTTCACAAGTAATTGTGCTTAAAGAGGCATAGCACACACATACACAGGCCCGCATCAATGTTAGCGCTAGGTTTCGAAATTCCAGAAATTTTGGGGGGGATTTTCCACACTTCGAGAGAGAATCGGGATCGCGAATTCTAAAATTCCTGATAAATGTGAACTTTTCGACAATTATTGATCTTGTACTAGTTCTATGCATTAGCAAATGACAGTTGGGCATCAGCAGTACTGTTTAGAGGTGACTAGAATGATAGAATCGGGTATGACCCCAAAAACAGGGAAGTGAAGAAGAAAAAAAATCCACTCCAACTTTTTTTCCAATGCGGAAATGCCGCGAAAAGTGCGCAAATGCGCTGCTTAGCGCCAACACTGGCCCGCATTCATTTTGCCTCCGGCGAAAAATGAAAAGAGGATGAGTACATTCTGTATAATTAGTATACATAATAAACTATGTTGCGTACAGTAGTAGAGAGTCAAATTTCAGTAACTTGAGGCATAGCGGACAATTATCATGCTATACTTATAAGAGACAATCCTATACATGATGTGAGAAATACAGAAGCATTACAAGGGCAAGTATATATACTTACCAAGGATAATCAAACAGTTGGCTGGGCTTTTCGATGTCTGCATAGCTCCAAAGGCAGCAGCTCCGCCAAACAGCAGACCTGCTGCTAACGAAGGCACACTACCTGCAAAAAAAGTTACGGTAAATATAATTGAACTACTGAATGAGAAAGCCATTCAAACTAGACAACTGCCGGCGGGTGAACCGCCAACATGTAATATCCCCACATTTGAGCAATCAGTGAGAGACGAATTATGCAAATTTGACAAATTTGTCGACCTTGAAATGACCTTCATGTTTTCTGGAACCAAGTGAAGGATATATCCACCAAGTTTCGTTCAAATCCAACAAAGTTAGGAAAAACGCATAAATTATGCAAATTGGACCTCCGATGACCTTGAAATGACCTTGATGTTGTTCAGGACCCAAATTCGAGACAGTTAGGGAAAATGCATAAATCATGCAAATTTGACATTCGATGACCTCGAGATCAACGCCATGTCGTTCGGGACTAACTGTAGCCCACATACACCAAGTTTTGTTCACATCCAACAAAGTTAGGAAAATCACACAAATTTGACCTCCGGTGACCTTGAAATTACCGCCATGTTTTTCGGGACCAAATGTGGTCAAAATCCACCAAGTTTTGTGTCAATCGGACACACTTGATATTTTCGCATGAAACCGGTGAAATAGAGGGCAGCAGTCATGCACCAATGCCCACTTTCTAACCCATCCGAGATTTGTCTGGGCCAGACATGCGTGCCAAGTTTCGAATCAATCGGACAGTGTGTTTGAGAGTATTAACACGAAAATCTTCCGGCGGCGGACACGGTGAAGGCAAACCCATAATATCCTCGAAGTGGGGATATAATTAGGTCGCGGGTGCCCCTATCCAACCGAACGGTAACACTATTGTAGGACTGATGAGTGCGACTGTTTCGGGAAGTGAGCTGGCAAATGACAACGGAATATTGTCGTTGTCCATCGGGTACAATCACCAATGTAGTTTGCTTATCGACACCATCCTGGTTGATTCTCCCAGTTTGGGCAATACCACCTAACATATTTCTCAAACAATTTATCCCAAGGGTTAAGCTCCACTTTTGTGACATATATAGTTCGTTACGGCTATAGAGATTAGTGATTCACGACTGTGGAAAATGTCTGGTGAACTAGTCCACCAATGTGCTTGCATATTACCTCGGGAGATAGTCAGCCAATGAACCAGTATAGGGCTCCGAGAGTGGACTGATCGACCTACATTAACAGCCGACGTTATACTCCGCCGCTGGGATGTACTCACTGGGAGATAGATAGCCTATATCAACATGATGGAGAGGAGCACGGTTTTTTAATGTGGTAAAGTGCTCCAAACGGCAGAGGACACAGTATTTCAGGAAGGGAAGGTCAGCCAGGAAATGTCAAACCGACCTTACATTCGGTAAGACTGTTCTGAGTTTTCTGTAAATTTACATAGTGTACCTGGCAGATATCTTCTTACCAATAGGCATCGAGTTTTTGTTGATCAAAGCAATCCGGGTTATTTGTATTCGTTTCACCTCCGTTTGGTCTCACTGACATGTGCCTAATATGTCGATATAGTGCTAGTGTAGCTGTTGCCTCATTCGGAAGTTGCTGGAGATTACCTGATCCATTCAGTCTTCTTATCGGTCTATATTCATGACGTGCACATTCCGTGTTGAGTGTTGCGAATCACTCTATTGAGCGTTGTTCCCGCGATTACGCACTGACTGTTGGTTACCCAAGGAACTGCTTTGATAAGGACGTGTGTCTCACACGGCACACGAATTTGAAAATGTGTTCAAATCACTTTGTAACAAGTGACGTGATTGGCCATATGAAATACGTTTAGTCCCCGTTACTTCTATCTTCACAAAATGGATAAAACTGTTCTGTGAATACGGCCTTCACAATTGTGAACAAATTGTGTACGAACTCGTATACGAACTTACGCATATTGCGAATCATTCTCGTGAAACGGAGGCGGCCCTGTCTCTAATACATATGCTAAGAAAAATGAGTCACTTCAATCGATATGCTTTACTACATTATGTTGATACAAAGGACTCATTTTTAATTCACTTATTTAATTAATATTTCAGCTTGGTTGAATTTAGTTGGAAAAGAGACAGGAAACACACAATTTTCATGAACGAATTCGAAGAGAAAAAGAACCCAATGCCTGAATGATTCGCCCACAGTTCTAAAAAACATATTAAAGCCATACGAAATCAATCTCTTAGATGAAACAACATCTTTTGGGAGGCTATTCCACCCATTGATCACTCTCTGCGAGGACAGTTTGCTACGTATCTGTCCTTCATTGAAAGTTACATTAAAGCTCGGAGGAGAAGGACAATTTTGAGGACCTGAATCAAATCACCCCGGATTCAACTTAGCTGAAGTTGGCTTTCATCGTTCATCGTTCCCCGTGAGGTGTATCAGGCAGTATACTAATATAGTAGCCTTCGTTTGAACGTTATTAGATCAACTGTAGGAATTCCACACTTGAACAGAATACTCCAGGTGACAACAATATCTTCGTCAAGAAAACTAAAGTGATGTTTGATGAAGCTAAACACTAGTTATCTTTCCTCACATCTCCAACAAAACTGCTCGGAATGGTTGAGAGATGATTAAAAATATACTCTGAATTCGTTTCTCAATCAACTTGAATATCATTTTAGCAATCCAACTTGAACATGCATAGCTCTGCACTTATCAGCATTGGGAAACATCAGCCAATCGGCAGACATGTGCAGGCGGTAAACCGCCCACATGTGTATCCCCGGAATAGTTATAATATTGACTTTCAATGATCAGAAAAATTGCACTTACCATGTCTGGTTTACCTCAGATGACCTTGAAATGACCCTCATGTTGTTCAGCACCAAGTAAAGTCCATACCCACCGAGTTTCATTCGAATTCGACAAAGTTAGGGAAATCGCATATTTCACACAAATTTGACCTCTGATGACCTTGAAATCAGCGTTTTGCTTTTCTGCACCACCTATAGTACACATCCACCAAATTTCGTTCGGATTATTACACGACAACATACAAATCACCTTCCACTCATTGTGAGCGAGCGAGATAAACGCGGACTTGAACCAATGACCTCTGGATTACCAGCTCGACGCTCTAGCCAACTACGCTCCACGAGCAATCGGTTTAACCCTTTACCTGGCCAGGTATTCTCCTTGTATATGGTTATCAGAATTGCAGTAGCTGAGCTTATAGGTACACGCGGCTCGTACTGTACCATGTATGTATGTGTATGTCACATGCATGTAGAGGAACAGTATAGAAGTTACGTCATCGGTGTAACGCAGGTTGCCGGGCAACGACGGGACAATTCCCGTGCACCTGTAAAGTTAGAAACGGACGGGCAATGCAGATGGCGGTTATGGGCCAAGTGAAACATACATGCAGAAACGTGTCCTCAAACAATATCCGGGTTCGGGGAGGGGGAGGGGTACGACACAGTCACGCATGCAAGCCTCCCAAGAGACGTGTTTGCGATATACGGTGGCGTGGGGAGTGGGGACCTCTCCACCATCTGGTGAAAGATAGACTGAACGTGGAGAATGCCTGGCTGGGTGAAGGGTTAAACAAGTTGATGGGTTCGTAGTTTGTTACAGACAGTCAAACACTCTAATCAGTTTCAGTTAATGGAAATACATTCAGGTAGCTCTGACATTCATATTTTTTTAACGACCTGGGAAATAAGCCTGTCGCTGACGTGGAGCGTATACCGTTGCGTCAGATAGTGGCTTTTTTCGCGCGGACACATGGGTTTTCGAGGGAGGAGTGTGGGCAGACCGCACTCTCTAACAAAAACTTGGATAGAACTTAAATTCAGGCCAAAAATGACCCAAACAAATTGGAAATTTGATGGGCGGAATTTTGGCTCAGTGATAAAGAGAATATGGATGTTCCTAAATTTGCTGCTGGCTGTCTGAATTTTTATTCGAAAGCATTTATTGTGATCCTTGTAATGTTCCGACGATATGACTCTGTTGGCATATTCGTCTGACCTCCCAACCCTATAATGAACATTAATATAAACATAACTGTATTCATGTTATTTGATTCATTTCATTGGCTCCACTGAGCTCTGTGAGCTCCGATCTTTATGAGGCAGCGCATTTCAAATATATTCATGTATGTACTTCACTGTCGTTCCGGTATAATCTTCACCTCTTATTTCCCATTCGGGTATGCTCATTGCATCGTAACTTCACCGCTTGTAATTGTACAGTCTGACAGTACGTGTTACATTATTGTGGTCAAAGATGCCTGCAAAACGTCAACAGGAAAGTGGGAATATGTGGCATTACCCTCACATATTTATTCTCGATAGACTTCAGCTTGGGTAATTCTGGGAAACCCCACATACTCGGCACGCGCACGGGTGCCTTCCGTGTGATCGCGCGTCTGGTAGTTATCTATATTGATGTGCAATGACACATCTACAGACAACTGCCACTGCACCATGATGTCACGCAGCCAATGCCTCGGGTGTTTTCCAAAACTCGACGGGTTCGCGTAAAAAATCGGGTCGGTCTGCGAATCTCCACCCGTCTAAATTTGGAATGAATTTATTTTATTCGGTTATCGGTTTGTCTTGCCCTCATTCCAAGATCAGACCGCTCCCAACGGCGTTCTTCATTTGACATCTCTCCAAGAGTTACGCCACCTATTAACTGGGGGCTAAATATATAATAGGCTCAAATGATATGAACCGCAGTGGCCCCTGGTAATTATGAGGTAGATTACTGACTCCGACCGCTGAGGTAACATCCAGCTGTAAATTAATTGATTAAAATTATTCAGACGAAATAGTTAAGTTAGACTGGCCTACATAATCTCCATGCGACTAACCGCTGGCGCTTGCGCGGGTAGTTGACGATGTCAAAATGATTAGTATAGTAATGATTGCTCTGATCTAATAAAGTTCTAACTAGTATTACTGAATGAAAAAAAAAATCACAACATGTATATTTCCAGGAAATAACTAGATGACCCAACTTATATTAAAGGTGCGAAATGACAGCATGTACTGTATGAAGTTGATAATCAAAACGTCGAGTATTCACAGCGTAGTGATTTAATTCAATATATTTCCTATATATTTATTTGGTTTGGTGATTGGTTTTGCAACCTGAAGATTACAGGTTCGAATCTCGGGTATGAATGTAGCGTGTTGTTTCCTTCTCTAGACAGGAATAGTTCAATCGGCTTGACATCTAGCCCTAGTATTAGGTGGACCCCGGGTGGGCGCGAACTCCAGCTACTCTTCACATCGCCTGGTAATACCGGCGTCTGATACGTCCCAGCAGTAAGTATAGGGAGAGCCCTGTCCAGGCAGCTCACGCCTCGTCGTCTGGACGTGTTCCCACAGCCACGAGCTCCACCGAAAAATATTGTGCACTCTATTACGTGTGTGCCTTATTTTAGTTGCGGATGAGCAGCCAAAACAGTCATCATGTCTCCCGTACGTCCGTATGTCCGTTCGTCCGTTCGTCCGTTCGTCACGTTCGCGAATAACTTTGGAACCGTACATGCGATTGACATGAAACTTGGCACCCATGTCCGCCCTTCAAAAAAATTGTCGGATGAGTTCCGTGGCCGTCGCTGCACCGCTCCGATTTCATTGCAGATTTACGTGTTTCGGAACATGGCGATCGTTTTGGGACCAACTTTCATTCCACCCCAGCCGGCAGCCATTTTGAATTTTGAAACTAATTTTGTCACAGATTTCTGCGTTTCGGAACGTGGCGATCGGTCTGAGATCAACTTTCATTTTTGCACCATACGACCCACCGAGCGGCCATCTATTTTTTATGCAACCGATTCTATCGCATATTTACGCGTTTCGGGAGCCGGGTGGCGGTCGTTTTGAGACCAACTCTCAGTTTCGCACTATGCATATGACCCCACCCAGCGGAAATTTTTCGACGCAACTAATTTCATCGCAGTTTTAGGCGCTTCGAAATGCGGCAATCTTTTTGCGACCAACTTTCATTTTCGCACCATACGACCCTACCCGGCGGAAACGCATTCAAGCAATTTG
>JAUOBX010340364.1:0-10953 GCA_032360705.1 Eupentacta quinquesemita
TGCCCTAACATTGGAAACTCCGATGGTAATTTACACTGAGGGAAAATATGAGAGAGATTCCCAGAATCAGAGAAGGTTTCCCCATCAACATATCCGTTGAAACTGGAGGAAAGTCCTCTCCAATAAATACCTCAAAATCGGAATTCTTCTTTACTAATGGATCTTCACACATATCAACTCCCCGTAGACTTCAAAACCAAGTTTGGAGCCTATGGAAGACATTTGGGTTTGACATGCTGACAGACATCGTGTTGAGAACCATATTCGAGAATGGGAAGGAGCGATATAGTGTTACGATTGACAAACTGAAGCAGGCTGCATTTGGAAGCCCGAGCATCAGCTGTACACTGATCATTACTTTCATGTGACTTCAGAGATCTCAGTTGTTCTTTGACCTCGCTGGAAAACTTCCACAATTAGCATGATCAACTTAAAAATCAAATAGCGGAACAAATATTTCGTTACGTGTTACTCGACCTGAACCATAATCTGAAATGAACAAAACACAAAACGAATCAAATCATATATATATTATATATATATTGGAATTGCATGTAGGCCTATTAACCTTGAGTTTCACCGATTTGTAGAGATCCCGCGTTGGGGGAGACGTTCACAAAGCCTGTATACAATATCCACGGTAGCTCTCTTGCTTCAGCACCCCTCTTCCCAGTTACTGCTAAAACTGTTGAAACAGTGATGACTTGTTAGTGAAGTTCTTTCGAAGATTGTGCCCATACACATTGATACTGCTGAATAGGTATGCAATGATGGCATGAATTGTTAAAACGTATCCAAAGCCAGAGCCACTCACGGGGTCAATTGCCACGAAAATGTTTAACTGCTTCCTTTATTTGAACACTACCTAATGTACTCTCTTCTCGGTTCACGGCATATACGAAGGTGTTGCACCATGTATTCACAATAGGGACTAGTATTGCGCACTCATTATCAGTATTTGCTATTGTCAATATGCAGTTTGCTTTCAAATAGAAATGTGTAGGGAAATTCGGGTCAGAGTTGAGTATTCCATTTCTGAGTGACGGAAGTAATTGAACCACATATAGGGTATATTAGTAAACTAAGAGTATATATATCAACAGTATATAGAAAGAGCTTCGCCCTCAATCGATATGAACTCGAAAAAGCATTAACGTTGCACTAAGCCCGAGCAAGGGGCCGAGTGAAACAGGCAATGCACAAAATGAAACAATACATCCAGGCAACATGACTCGAGAACGGATAATTCTCAGACCCAGATAATACTGAGATCGGGCAAATGGTATCTGTAACTAGCACACAGACAACTACCATCCGGACAATTCTCATTCGGACAACTACGCAAAGTTACACATGCTGTATAGTATTCTACACATCGGCAGTGTAGTAAATAGTGCACCACCGCTGCAGATGTGGAAATTTACACCTGCTGTGTAGGAATCGACACCTGCTTTGTCCAAATTTACACAGGCTGTAAAGAAATGTACACCTGTTGTGTAGGAATTCGACAGCACGTATGAAGAAATTAGCACAATAATGCGGCAGGTGTGACACCTCCTATGACGGCGGATGCGAAATCTTATTCTGTAGACCTATTACTGACAAAAATACAGTGGGGGGCACATCTAATGGAAGTTCCAGGTCAAAATTCATTCCCTTTCCCACATCACTTGATTAGTTATTGAATTGATAGACAGAGACCAGACAGGGAAGAAGCATATCACTGGGTTTAAATGCTCTAGAACAGATGTTGCATACGCTTGAGTGCTTTCGACTTTGCAAAGTAAAACTTTCCTATTGGCTCCCCATTAGGTTTGTACATGATCAACTGTGCCCCGATCAGCTATGCCCAGGTGTACATATTCTATGAAAAATGTAACCCAACTCCAGTCTTTATGCGTGATGTTCATTCTGTTGCATGTTGTTAATCACACTAGTACCTTATGCAGTAGTGGTTAATTTAAATATATCTGTATTTTACTCCCAGATTTGTTGACGGAAATCTTGATCCGCAAATTTCCACTTCCGGTAGTCGAAAATGAGAATCACCTATCTACTGCAAGTAAAGGCCGGTACCAGCCCTTTGTTTTTCACATGTAGGCATTGATAAGTACTTTGGATTGACTGCTACTTTCAGATTTCAGGTAATCGCAACTGATCTGCTGTGACCCGGTTCCCCCTGCGTCAGGTATATCCACTCTCTCAATTACCTTGCTAATAGACTTACCTTTACTGACTACTTACCTGGTTACCTACATTTTCTCACTGATATACATGCTCACACCTGATTAGCTGCTCAGCAATTACGATTTGGAACAAATTAAACATACTCATGTATGTGTTCCACCGGTGTTGTGTAGATTCCTTGACACCTCTTTTTTATATTATCGGACCAAGTTGACAGAACCGTCGAGTGTGCTTCATGGAGGTGACTGAGTAAAATAAGTGTGAGGCTTAAAAATGATCGAAAAACCTAATTTATACCGAGACTGAGTAACAACAAGTCGCATATAGGATGTAAATCGACACGCTGGTTCAAATGATTATCCCAAGGCCACGATGTGTTCGAAACTGAACACGATATGTCATTTCTCATTCCAATTTGAGCTTGGTTGGTAGAGCTTCAAACTGATGGTCGAGAGGTTGCGAGTCTGTAACCTGTGTATGACTGATTATCTTCTGCGGTGTACCATTGTCCTTTGTTCCCATTGCACCGCTCAACCCAGCAGTGGCCTAGCCAGGAGCATGTGGGGCGACGCCCCCCATGACCCCCCAGTCTCCCCACTAGAAGTCTGGCCGATTTATTTTGTTCTGGCAGCTGATTTTTTCTGCCTGACCTCAGGGATATATGTGCCTTCACTTCAACTGTAACCTTACCATCCTTTCAAAAATGTTGCGCTTCGCGCGTACGTCGGTCTCCTCCGGCACAGTCCTATAGGCGCTAGTTCGTATTTGCACTTACTATCATATAATTCGGCTATCAGATTCCCTGTAATTATAGGCCTACATTGGTATCGTGAACAATAAATTCACAACAACAAATCATGCCTTTGAATATGGGAACATTAGGACGAATGCTACCGCAACTTTGACAGTACGGTGCTTTGTCTAAATCCTTCCTCTGAAATACTTAGTGGGATGAAGGGCGGGATACGATATATCAATTATATTACTAACATAAAATGGAGTAACGTTTGTTCATGTGTCTGTTTCGAACGTTTTAGGCAATTGCTCGGTTGGGCAAGACTCAAGATCATAGGCACTGTACTTCAACAATCAATGCGAAATGACAGGAATGTTATGGAACACACCAGCTTGAGAAACAATTCCAAACTTATTAGGATAAAATATTTATAATGATTGCGCATCATTGCTATAGTCTTCATGTTTCTCCGATCTGTAAACTTCTGTCATCATATAGAAGTCAGGCCACACCCTAGCCAAGTGCAAAACTAAACTTATTCTAGGATCTGAATCCGAGATCTGAGGTATAACAAATGTCATTAGCCGATAGGAACTCAAAATTACTCAACTGCTCGAAAGAACTTGGCAGTGGTACTTTAGTTGCCCAATTTTCAATTAGTGGTCGAGCCCAGACTTCGGAGCATATTAGTTGGAACCATTGTTCACTCTTCAATTCTCATGATGAATGTAATGACGATCTGAGAAGTTTCAGACTTAGCTAGGAATTGCGTGCAGTAGTCTTTTAGTTCCCCGAGTTTCAGTTCCAAAAGTTAAAATGTGTTTTTTAAGCCAATGAGTTTTAGGGCACGCAAAAGTAATCTTAGCAATTTGAGATGCATTTTGTTACAATTTTCTACGTTCGATCCGCGCCAGCAGTAGTAATGCTCCGCCTCTATCTAGCAGCACCTCGCCTCTCAGGGAAAATAATAACATAGGACTGGTCATGATATAGCCATGATATAGCTTGTAGAAAATGCACAAATGCCGGAAAATCACTGCTTAATGATAACAGCAGAAAGTATAAGCCCATATGTGAAGCTGAAACTTATGTACTAATTGGGTCGATTTTGAGGAGGAAATATCAAAACAATTGCCCACATTTTCTGTTTGGAGCCCTATTTCCATCGAAGGCCTCAGCTAGTTTCTAGGGGTAGGTTGCGTATACGTCAAGCATTCCACATACAATTCGGGTAGTATGTTTTTGTAGCCGGAATGTGTACCAGACTTCCCATTACAAACTATGGGCATGCAGTCGGTTCGTCCCCAACTCGCAACACCTTTCTGCATATATGGATGCCTTATATATCAGATCAAGTAATCAATAACCAATGCCTTGTTTATTTCAGACGGAAATATCAACAGCACTAACATATAAATATAAACTGTCATGTAGCCTGAATAAGAACAAATGTGTGGTTCGACTTAATATCTATGTCAAGCATCTAGACAAACGAAGCGCAAATTTTGATTACATTATCGACCATTAAACGGAACTGATGAAAAATCGATCATAATTGCTGCTTTTTTAATAGGACAAATGATTGAAATGAAATGATATGGATTTGACTATCGCATATTCAGACTACAGTACATTTTTTTTCTTCTGAGTCTCAAATCTCATTTGGGGAGGGGGGTGCGTACGGGGTGGTGACGCCACTGTATATTCACTTCCATTCCCCTTTCTGAGTGAAATGTGGAACATGTGATTGTTTTTGGAAATATATGTCTTGTTAGATAATGTTTCGTGACAACATGTCAGATGTTGTACGAATATTGGTGACACGTGTAACACGAAGTATTTAGGTGTCTTTCAATATTGTATGGTTGTAAGAATTGTCTGTATGGTGCATACATTTATTAACTGAAAGCTTATGGCAATTGACGCCATTTTGATCCGCATTAGGGTTTCGTAAATAGATCATCTTACTATTGGAAATATGATATAATTTATTTTGTACTATGTCGCTGTTCGGATATTCGTCCTTACAGACTTTCCAGCTTGGCTTTCCAGCTTGGGTTTCAGTCTGGTTGACCATCTCTTATTAGCGTCTCTCTCCATTGACATCTTAGGGGAGCGTATTCCATCCTTGGGCCAGAGTTGAGGGCTTCGACGGCCTACTGTACGACAGTTGGTGGCTACAACATCGACCAAAATAGATGGGACACCCCCGCTCTCCCATTCAAAGTTGGTATTTGACAACGCGTTTGTTGGGCGCAACATTGAATGGGGGTGTGGGGTTGTCAATCCCGCGATTTTTGCACTACGATTGTGCCACGGGTCTGTCGTGTCCCATCATTTTTGTCGGAAGCCTGTACAAACATATAGGAGCCCTATTGCTCGCCACGCTCTTGCGCGTTTTGATGTAGATTTCGGCTGAAAATGGCACATGGGGACAATGTAACACTATATCATTGACAATGAACATATATAATAACTGTTACTGGCATCAATTAGGTGATTATTCAGGTAGTTCAAATACTCATTCCCGTGGCCCCATTGTGTATAATATGACCTGGGTAACAAAAGTGCGTCCGACCAAAATTCGATATGGTTGGCTAAGCGGTTACAATAGACCAACGGTATACCACTAGAAATAATTGTTTTAATATGTCTTAGGGACTATTGAGCACTCTAACATTTTGGTGATGATTGGTCTAAAGTGTCTTAAGTGTCATTCTCGCATGACTGTCACATGAAGATTTATATAGCGTAAAATTCACACGGTCAACCATCATTAGATGTATAACAGATTTTGATATCTTAATTTCATATACATGGTAACGGTCGACCATAAATTTTATTGAATAAGTGTGTGAGGTCGATTGTCAACTGTGCCCAGGTCAAGTGTGTATCGTGGCAGCATGACACTTGCCGATTTTTTTCAGTCAAGCTCAAGTTAATGTCACGCCCACAAATATGGATAATTCCGATTACTAGAGCGCCTTATATATCGCACATAGTTTTCTCGCGTGTCTTAGCAACTCCAAAAGGACATTATTCCACATTTGGAGAGCATATGATCAGTTCCTAGGCGTGACAAAGGAATACATGTTGTGGTGCTAGTGGACAATGATAATCCAGGACGTAATTAAAAATAATACGATAAATGTTACGTAATGGATACCAGTCTTCCCCCCATGTCTGCCTCTCTCAAGTAAGTTGAACAGCGCCACTCGGAACAGCTGTTTTAATTAATTAATAATATTAACAAATGGCCTCAGTGGTTGAAACTAATGCTAACAGTAACGAAGGGCAACCTAGCTATACTTACTGATAGTGAAGTAATTGTATGAGTTGTATGTTTTTTTCTCGAATAACTGCATTAACCTTACTCAGGAGATATGACCATGTGTCATACCAAAATCGTCTTTTTGGCAGCTGGTCGTATAACTCCCTTATGCTCTGTACAGGGCTACGACAATCTTCGCCAAGAATACAAGGGACACCCCCGCACCTCCATTCAATGTTATTATTTGACAACGCGTTTGTTGGGCGCAACATTGAAGGGTGATGTGGGGGTTTCAGTTTTCACGATTTTTGCACTACGGTTGTGCCACGTGTGCTACAGTGTCCCAGCACTTTTGTCGAAGATTGTAGCAATGGGATATAGACTATAGCTGTCCTAAGCTTCATTTGAATGCGTGTCCCTCACTTTTATGCCACCTAAATTAAACCGGACAATGAGTGATTAGCCTACGTGGAGCGTCAGTAAATATTATGTTCGGTTGTGTAGCCGCCGTCTCCGCCGCCGCCGGAAACATTAGGCGTTTGCGCAATGACTCGCTAATGCTCCGTCCGATTGAACTGAAACATGGTACATTGGCACACGTGTCTACATAAGAGGAATCGCAGATGGGCCCGAAAGTGGGCGCAGCTGCATGACTACTGCCCTATATTTTGTCGGTTTTATGCTAACATATCGAGGTTGTACGATTCACACGGTACTTAGTGAGTGTGAACTATTGCTGGTCCTGAGAACCGTGTAGGTCGTCTCGGAGTCATGCATTTGTTGACGTATTTTTCTCTTCAAACCTTTTGAATAATCTTAGTAGCTGTGAACTATATATAGTTAGTCCTGACCTCTTCCTGGAAAAGTGATTAAAGTAGAGTCGAGCTATAACCGGGATGATAGTAACATCCATGCCTCGAACATCCGTTGTTGAACCACAGGCCATTTCCTCTGATGAGCCTTGAGTGGTGGCTTTCCGAACCCGTACAAATACAATATATACCGCTTTTCTACGTCGATGACATGCTCAAAGCGCTCTACAGATATTAGCCAGATCACAGGAAATAGGCTGCCAATAGGCCGTGAATATTGCACTCAGTCTTTCCACAGGCTCCCAATAACGCCTGGGTGTATCGAAGACCATCACAGTAACGCGCCTTGCCTGAGAGAGGGAAAACCAGCCGGTCCCCGAAGAAGATAAAAAGAAAAACACGTTTAGAATATTCACATTTTGTTCTATTCAAGTGGTGCATTGGTATATACATCATATAGGCTTCATACCACATACCGCATTGTTGGACCTGATATAAGAATCGCCTTGTCCATGGCAATTCAATGAAATATCAGTGGACTTTAAAGGAAGAGATTGCAGGAATGCTATAACATGGATAGGTTGGGATTCAGTTACCAACCAAGCTGGCAATTAATTTGAAACTGTCACTTAATTGATAGGAGTTACTGTGACGTAACCCCGTCACACCCCCCCCCCCCTTTTAAGGGGGGGGGGAGTTGGTTGTTTTCGATTAGAAATCGTACACGGTGGACAGTAAAAAAAAGTTGGTGCTTGTCCCTCGTGTAACCCAGGCTCACTTGCTGACGTTCGTTAGTGGTATATTATTCTGCTCAACGACTCGAACGCGAATCGACCTCGTGATTGGTAATCAGCTGTTGTCAGAATGACGTAATTTGTGAATAGTTTATACCTCGGGTCTGAAGTTCTGCACTATCATACTGTAGTGATAGTTTTAGTGCGCGTGGCCTGAACCAGATGCTGTAATGGTTATGTAATGGTGTAACATGACTCGGGAGTCAACCAGGTCGCTTCATTGAAGGATCAAAACGTCATTATCTAACACTAACGAACGACGAGAACGCATCCTATATGTGCGGATGCGGAATGAGGCATGACACTTTGAATGTCGGATTTAGGATAACACAGGCGTAGAAAGTGCCCAAGTGAGCTGTATTTGATTTGCAAAGATAAGGGCAAATTCCATAGCAGCCAGAAATCGTTTGAATTGAATGGAACAAACACCGGGAGAATATATCGCGTATCAGCGCGGCATTGATGCCGCATCGGAGCCATATCACCGCACAGGGCTGGTGATCAGAAGATTACGAGTTCAAATCCCGGCCGGCTGGGTCCGGTGCCGGCGTCCCCGGGCAAGATGCTCTATCTCCATTGCCCCGTCCCACCCAGGCGTATTGGGAGCCTGTGAGGTAGCTGAGTACAATCGGCGCTGAGTTAGCTGCTGCCACTTACTCTCCGGGATTGTCGGAGTGCTTACCACTTCCCACGACCAGGATTATATCTGTAAAGCGCTTTGATCATGTAATGGAACGCGCTATATAAGAAACGAGATATTATTAGTATTATCTTCATGAATCAATCCAACGTCCCGACTACGTCCGTATTCATGACCCAATGTATACCTATTTTCTTCATCCTACAGTATTTCCCGCTCCAAAAATGTTCACTCTCCTCGATTCTGAAATTGCGGCACGTATGGAGCCCCACCTCAATCCATGGTCTCCTGTTGACGGATCAAGCGGGTGCTCTCACCAGCGGGCCACCCCGCCATCAGAGGTCAGTGGCATGCGTGTTACGACTAAGAATACCAAATGAGCCACACATAATATGTGACATGCATCCTGGTTCAGTCGAGGCTCCATCCTCGGGAGTTAAAGATTATACCGTACCCCAACCCAATCTTTGTCCTTCAGCTGACGGGTTCAGGGGGTTCTCCAACTGACGGGCTACCCCGCCATTAGAGGCCAGAGGCAGAGTGCTATAACTATGAATACTACACGAGCCTCGCAAATATATATGTGACTGGCTTCCTGGTCCCGTCGAGGCGTCATCCTCGGAATTTGAAAATGTATGCTTCACCCCACCCCAGTCTTTGGCCTTAAACTGACGGGTCCAGCGGATGCTTTAACCAACGGGCCACCCCGCTATAAGAGGCCACAAGCAGAGTGCTACAATGATGGAAACCGCATGAGCCTCGCATTTATGTGACCAGTTTCCTGGCCCCGTTGACATGGTCGAGGCTTCATCTTCAGTTTTGTAGGTCTCGCACCAACCGCAGAGTTCCCCGGCTATCTCCGTGTTGAAGTTCTTCGGGTAGCCGGCTAGAGGCTTGAAGGTGGTAGCGTCGAATACATGGAAGTCGGTTGTAGCAGTCAGGAAATACAACTCATCTGTGAGGAATAATAAAGAGTAAATACTGTTACCCCCTATTTCTACTTTGATCACCCACAGGTCGAGGAGTGCCCCTGCTACCACCACATATTGGGCGGTACTTGTGACGTCCCGGCATCGAGAGGTTCTCATGTGTACTGTCACCGCAGACCAGGCTCGAACGGTCAAATCGTCGTGTAGTTTCTCGGATTGCAGTGATTTTCCGCTATCCCTCGATCATGGACGTTAACTTGTGCGTAAGTTTGCACGAAACTGGTCCCTGGATTGTAATCTTGGCATTCATACCCCAAACTTGGGAGTTTGCCGTATTCCCGCAAGGGAGGATCATATCAAATCGAGAACAAACAAACTGGTTACGCCTTGTGCAATCGACTGTAGAGGACATATTTTATGTGTACCGCGCTGGCGTGAAGTTAGCAATTTCCAAGTGAAGTAACACGTTTCTACAGGAGTACAAAATGTAGCCTACATAACGCCGCACGAAGATGAAGATGAATGATTATTCTCAATTTGATTAGGGGATACCTACTTACTGAGAGTAGAGAAAGCGGTGCTTAGGGGCGCTGGGATGTTCAGACTTGTAACACTTGCATTCCCCGCGAGAACCCTCAACGTAGAAGGGTCCAACGGCCAATAGAGGGCGTCCTTGAAAACCAAGATAATTCTGAACACCTCTACATACACCGCCGCGTCAATTGAGCTCGGCAGACCGCCAAGGTCTTCGTTCCTCCTCGGGTAGTCTGGCTTCAGTCGGAAAGAGTCAGGAAAATACTCCCAGTGACGGTCACCTATAAACCGGAACGAGTGAGAAAGTTACATACAAAATTCCAGCTTGATTGGGCCAAGCATTTCGAACTTATCGTGTTTACAAGGGTTTTTAGACTTTGACTTCTAGGGACCTCAGATGACCTTTGACCTGACTCCAAAACAATAGAGATAATGGAGGAATATATATACCAAGTACAAGTTCCCTTCAGTCAGCAGTATCGAGGTATCGTGTTTACAAGCAAAGCATCACACACAGTGTCACACACACATACATACAGATTCACATTCACGGCATGACAACATAATACATATAATATGACTTTTGACCTGACTCCGAAACAATTGAGATCATGGGAGAATACAAATACCAAGTACCAGTTCCATCCATTCAGCAGTATTGAGGTATCGTGTTTACAAGCAAAGCATCACACACACACATACACAGACGCACATACACGACATGACTACATATAATATGACCTTTGACCGGACTCCAAATCAATTGAGATCATGGGAGAATACACATATACCAAGTACCAGTTCCATCCATTCAGCAGTATCGAGGTATTGTGTTAACAAGCAAATCATCACACACATGCACACACACAGACGCACATACTCGACATGACTATATAGATTCATTCGACTCCGTTAAGGAACCAGAAAGCCAAAAGGCTTAGTGATTCCTTGACTCCAAGGACCCATGATGGCCGATAGAGATCATGTACTTTCCATGGGACACCCATATACCACAACACAATGGGGTTCTTGTAATTGCCTGCTCAGAAT
>JAUOBX010340586.1:0-10953 GCA_032360705.1 Eupentacta quinquesemita
GATAAATGTCAGTCCCGGGAGCAGGTACTCACACCACTGCCTCGTTACTTCAGGACATTCTTCGAAAAGAGTAGGCGAGTTTTGCTGGTGTCTTTTCACGAGAAAACTGGAGTCTCAAAATTTCTGACTAAGGTTCTCCTTAGTCAGCTGAAGAATAACACGAGACGAGAACAGAACTGACTTGACCACAAGACATAGGGTTCATGTACTCTACATGGGGAACATACATATCAAGTAGGACCTTGATCCATCCAGGTGGGGTGGACCTATCGTGTTCGTAAGCAAAGGGTCACATGACATGACTACATAGATTCCTCGACTCATGTGAAGGAATAATAAATAGTACCAGCCAGGATTGGAGCACGCACCAGCTCTGTTCTTTCACCATGTAACTTTAATTTTACTCAAGTTCAGATTCTGATGGTAATTATCTTAATATTAAATAAAAAATAAATGATTAAAACTTCTATTGGTAGCTATCCAGTCCTCAAAACAGACCGGTTCATTATATTAAGAATATCACGTTTCACCAGTATCAAGCTTGGGATCATTCATCAAACGGTAAGCTTTACAATTTTGTGTTTCGTCCTGTCATTCCGCAGTCCTATGCAATATTCCAACTGCTATAGTAGGCGTACTTCCCGCATCAATATTAGCAGGTAAATTCGAAAGTTTTCCATTTAAATTGTCTATTTAAAAGATACAATAGATGTATTTTGTTTTGTTTTTTTCAAATAAAAAGATACACAATTTCATCTGGATCTAGAACTTGTTTTTGGAGTGAAGGTAATTGTGCTAAGTGAACCCTACTGTTGGAAGGAATGGTGATGCTATTAGGTGTTGTGAATTCTTTACTTGTGTCGTAACATTTGATATTGTTGGGCACTTTTTTCACTATCTCATTGTGGACAACCACGTCTGATAGCAACAGATTCCATGCTTTCTCGTTTCACTGTCATGCAGTGAACCTAGTGGGTTTTGTAACAAATCTATTCGTTCGGCTTGTAACCAGTTGGGTCGTCAATAAATTAAATATTTCAGTTCTGAGACAGTGGTCAACTATATCCTGCATGGAGTTCACTGTATGATGGAGACAGGGAATAGCAGTCTCTCAGAAGAAGATCCACATTGCTCGGTAAAACAAGCCAACAATAATGCAACTATGCATAGTGATTCCTTGCCTTTGCTGAATCAGTCAAATGAAACTTCTGTAACAATTCGAGACTGTTGTAGGTAGGTTTCTCCTCCGGCAAGAAAAGAGGATTCATAGCTGTGGTGTGCCTCTGCAATGTTCATAGCCAGGCCAGGGTTCCTGAACGAAGCATTAAAATCAAATGGGTTTAAATAAACTCTGAGCCATCATTGTCACCATTAACAGTTCAGAGTTCGTAGGCGAGTATGGGTGAGACAGGGATACTGTCAATAGCTGCATGGTTGCTTCACATAACTCCAGACCATGTCTCCAGAAGTCTACTGCAGAAAAAGCATGCTGACCAGTCGGGGATGGAGTCAAATCAAGCGGATCTGACTGATCCAGCCGAGTCAGCATCTGAGTCCTTGTGTCAGAGTCAGGTCCTCATCAGAACCCAGCATTTCAGCAGAAATGTACACCGTTAGGTTTGGTGATGTGTGTATGTGGTCCCTTAGGCTTAAGCTACTAAAAAACACAAACAGTGTCAGATTCATCATCGCCAAAATCTTGGTTTTGCTAATAGTAGCATGTTGAATACAATAAATTTGCTCGCACAAAATCGGTGAAGGACAAGAACTCCAATCGGGTCCTTCGCGCCATTCCAAATCTGAGTTATTTCAGAGTCATCCAAACTCGGTCTTGAGACCTCCATCAATGTGACCAGTGACCTGGATCTCTTAACCCTGCAGTTTCTGTTGTACAAAACTGAGGGATAATTCTTAGCTCTGCTGTGATCAAACAGATCGCAAAACTAACAGAGAACGCAAAACTAAATAGCGGCTGCAGTCTCATTTTATTCTATTTCATCTAAATAAAACTATGGTATAAAAAGCTTTGTACAAAAAGTAGTTCATGAAAGGCAATGTGTAAATTGCTACAGAAAAATCCTATCTTCTCCAACATAGCAATGAGAGATATATACAAATAATATAACAGTACCTTTCTATCTAACCTCTTCTACATGGTTTTCTGAATTTCTTGTAAATATGTGACCCAACAGTCATTTTTTAAACAAATTGAGATTGATACAGTTCCTGAAAGAGCATTTTCTTAGCTTTAACATGATATATAACACTTGATATTGTGATTCAACTTGTATTCCAAAATGTCACTTGAATTTGAACCCAAATCACATGTTCAGTGCCCAATGCAGCTATTTTTTCTAGCTCTCATGCTTTTCGAGTGAGTGCGACTTCCGACTCATTTCAATGGGTTGAGTCACATATATGGAATAGGACAACTTCCTGCTCGTTGATAGATAACTGTCTTGTAGAATGATTTGATATGGCCCTGAAGATCATTACAGGCATCTCTTTGATCATCAGTGGTGGAGTCAATTCCGCGAGTCCCTAGTATCCGAGTCAAGACAGAGTTCTTGGGTCCGAGTGAGTCCCTATACAAACTCAGCATTTCAACCAACATGTACATTATCAGGTTTCGCTGACATGTGTGTATGGTCCGACATGGCTCAGTCAAGAAGTTGGATGCATCAAGGCTGTTATCTTGGTACTGTTAGCATGTTCGATACAATGCTTTTCCATTGTAATGGGTGAAATGACCAACAAATTTGCTTGCAAAAATCGCTGAAGGATTCGGACAAGGACTCGGACCGAGTCCTTTGGGCCGAGACTGAGTCCCTAGCATACAAGTCCGAGTCCGAGACCGAGTCCTCTCAAATCGTTCTCGAGACCAGTCTCGTGACATGTTGTTGATGTACGTTTAACATAAATTTCCATTGATAGGTTCGGTAAGACTGTGGTCTCCACAGGCAATGTGAAGTGCTGGAGCAGTTGCCTAGTATTGTGACTACTTGATTGGCCTTCCTAACAGTTTCCTTCATAAGGGAATGTTGTGCCATGTAGACCACACTTTGCTGATTTGTCATCATCTCACTATTTTCTGAGGCCACAAAACTCTAAGCACTAGCTTTCCTGACCTCGCTTAGCTGGAGAAGTGTTACAGTCATTTGTATCATCAGTTGACTTTTCATTCTAAAAATTGGTTGGATATTTAGACTAAACCTGATTCGATTGGTCTTGATATCGATTGATCCATAGAATTTACTTATGGCAGAAAATTATCAGAAAATAACAGTGTAATGTTGAGAATGCCGCTGTCTACATCCCTAATGGGACCATGATACCTACAGGACAGTGATGTAGTCAAGTCCAGCCAGTCCAAGACCGAGTTTCTAGCATCCGAGACCGAGTCAAGACCCGAGTCCTTCGTTGTTAGGTGGTCCTCCAATGCAGAGACACAAATCCCAGTGTCAGCTGTCATAGCTAGCACAGTGATCATCAGTTTATACTGACTGGGGTCAGAGTTGCAAAATACAGTCAGGAAGGCCAGTCTGTAGTTGTCTTTCATGAGAGAAGTGTTTGCTTCAGTACTTCTAACAGCCCACTCACTGCTGAATGGGAACAATTTGGACCATATTCATGGTTACTCCTCCGATCCCAGTGGTCATGGCTCAGCGCCTCCTCATAGCTCTGCTGTAGCCTTAGCAGATCCAAGCACATGCATGCCAGTGATCGAGTCCCGCCAATCCGAGACCCTAGCATCCGAGTCCCAAGTCGAGTTTCTGAGTCCTTATACAAACTCGGCATTTCAGCCAAAATGTACATCAATAAGTTTCGCTGACAAGTGTGTATGGTCTTACATGGCTCGAGCTACTCGAGAACACGAATAGGCTCTGTCAAGAATTTGGATGCATCATTGCTGTTAGTACTTTCAGCATGTTTGATACAATGATTATGCATCGTAATGGGTGAAATAACCCAGCAATTTGCTTGCAAGAAATCCTCCATCACTGATGCATGCACTGGTAGACCGTTTGCGAGCAGCCTCAGGGTAGTCAAAGGTCAATGTTTCAAAGTAGGAAGGTCAGTCTGTGGTTGAATGTCCTTCAAAAAGGGGAAAACAGTGTCTGCTCCAGCACTTTGAACAGCCAGCCCACTGCTCATGATTGCACTCCTGTTTACACTTATAAATTGGAATGTCAACCCCTTTACATTAGAAACCTTCTTCGTTTCTGGATTGAGACACTAGTCTCCCTTTTTAGCAGAATTGTGACCGAGAAATGGAAACCTCCCACCATGCATCAAAATATTGTATGCGAACTAAAATGACATAATTCACAATATAAAATAATCAAGACATTAATAACACGATATGAATCACATAAAATAAAACTTCCCAAAATAAGTTTGATGGGGTAGGCCTTATCACTGAATGGAACAAAACAATACAATACCAAGGGAGAGTAGGCCTAGTGTATTGCCAAGTACTTTATCTAACTACTGGGATTTGATTTCAATATAGCAGGCTCACCAACAGATTTGCCACAGATTGTTATACTCATGATCACAAATGAAGTTTTGAACTAAAGATAAGTCCGGCACTGTTCCACCAAGAGTTGGGAACAAACCTTATTCACGCTTCATACATCTGGGATGCTATTATTGCAATCGAGTGTAAAGCAGGGAAACCATTCAAACAAATGTGGATGTAGAAGAACTTGAATCATGTCTGATTTGCCTGAAGCAGAGACAAAGCGTGCGTTTTAGTCGTTTGTTAGTGTTCAATAGATAAATACGTCATCATCCTTCAATGGAGAGACCTGATTGACTGCCAGGTCACGCGTGACTTTCACATAACCATTGCACCATCTCACGGAACTAACAGTCTCCGGAGACTGATGGTGCCGTTAGCTCTGTGAGATGAAGCCACGCTTACTTTTTCGTGCGCGCAACTCGGTTTTATGATAATGATATGCGCGGTGAACGACACGCAAATAACAAGCTTTCGAAAAGTTGCACATGCGCTGGGTTTTCTGTTCGAGTCGTCGTGTAATAATACCTAACACTGACAAACGACTAAAACGCACCCAGTGTTGGAAGGAAGAGAGTAACATGTGGATAGACCAGCCACAGAGAATGCACACTCACCAAACTTGGAGGATCATGATGGTAAGTCAAGGAGAGTCATGAGACACTGGTTTGAACATCAAAGATTTCTCTCGCAACAAGGGAGATGAATGTACTACATCGGGTCGAGAGAGTGTTGAAAACGTGCAGAGCGACCTTGTACCATATTCTCTGACTGACAGACAGCCAGTGAAGCTTCAGTAGGGGTGTGGTGTGATGACTGTGATCATGAGTGGACATTTGGGGGAGGTTTTGCAGCCTTGTTCTATAGCCTCCGGTGAGGTCTGAGACAAACCAGTTGATCAAAGGGGAGGGCTTCATCCCAAAGTGACATGCTCTGTGTCATAATTTATTTTAAAGCCAAGCCTCACAACAGTGTATTATTTCTTTGATGTTGTATGTACCACAGAAAAGCTCTAGGAAATGCTCTGATGGGGTAGAAAATAGAAAGAGTCTCTCAGACGAGTCTCGAGATACCAAATATGATATGTGAGAAGAGGATTCGAGGGAGAAGTTTGGGGAGTGGAAGAATGGCGTCCGAGAGAAAGGGATTGGAGGTAAACCTTGGGAAGACAGAGGCGTTGGTGAGTAGGCCAGACATGGGAATGTCAGTGAGTAAGGTAGACCCATGTGGTGTATGCGGGAAGAAAGTTATGGCGAACTCGGTGTTGTGCACAAGATTTGTGGAATGGATTCATAGTAGATGTGTGAAAGTGGAGAGGGCGACCCAGCACTGGCCAGCGATTTTGCCTGTGGAAGATGCCAAAGCCGAGAGGTGGTGAAGCCAGCAGAGGAGTTGCGCCGGGAGGTGAAAGAGTGAAAGAGTTTTGTTATAGGATTAAAAATTAAAACTTTCGGGAACAGACAAAATTTTACACATAGACTTACCGGGTATTTTTAAACTGCCTTAAATTGTTGGAAATTATATAATTTCACCCAATCCTCGACTATGTTAATGTCTTAAAATATGCGGGTAATATTACTGATGTTTCGTGGTGGAAGGATTATTAACTTTCTGCAGAGGAGTCTCAAAAGATTGCCTAGCCTCCAAATGAACAATATCTCTATTGCATTGTACACTGTTCATGCAGTCTGGTCTCAGCACACTCTCAAGTGACCTCCAACATTATTCATTAGCATACCTCTTTTTGTGCAACTGTGAACAGGCTTATTTAGGGGGCAAGGTGATTGGGGGCCGTGGATGTGAAGCAGCGGTGACAGGCTCGGCTAGAGCAAGGTTTTGATGGGTTCGAGGAGTGTGGAGAGCTGCTGCATGGAAGATTCCCCTTGAAGGTGAAAGGAAAAGTTCATCATGGGACCTGCAATGTTGTATGGGAGTTGAGCCATGGTGTTTGAGAGGAAGGGAGATGGCAATTCTGAGGAGGACAGAGAGAGCGGTGGTGAAGCTATATGTGCCGTGAAGATCACAGACGGAAAGAGAACTGAGGATCTGAGAGGAATGCTTCGGTTAGAATAGTCAGTTGACCCGTTGCTGATGGAGTAAGGCGAATCCAGCCACATTTGTGAACGGGGGCCTAACTAGAGTAAAATTTAACAAAGAGAAGAGGCTATGTACCTCTATATATTTCAAAAACCTGTTTAGCACTGTCAGATATTGACATAGTGTCAGTGTCATGTTTGAACTCCTAACACAGCACACATTGAAACTGGTGTCGTAAAAGCTGTTCCACTGAACATGGAATAAAATTATAGCCTAATCCCTGCACATTTTTTGTTCCTCACCCAACATTTAATCCTACTGTCCTGCCAATAACCCCTTCTCTGAATTCCTTCCAAACAGAAAAGGATTGGGAGGACATAAAGAAAATGCCAGAACATGGGACGTTACTCAAGGACTTCAAGAAAACAAAGTAGGTCTCCTACTCCCAATGTCTATTCCAATGGGTGATTGAATGAAACTTGTGTGATCTCTGTCTAGGCCTCATGTATGGTACTGGCACAGTTATTGTGAATATCATTGTGTTTCTTAAGTAGGGTTATACTGCAGGATCACTTTCATTACAGGGCCTGACGTTAACTTTAGTTCCCACTGCTCGAATTGAAATGGTTATGAACAGAACCCTTTTTTCGGTCAATCCCATATGCAAACTCGGGGCGAGTTATGGACTGAAATCAAAATCACTTTCTCTGACCAAAATTCCACTTGCCCAGGGCAGTATCAAGCAAGTGAAGTTCAGCGGAAAGGGTCCCTGAAAATATAGCTATGAGTGTTCATCTCTTATGTTATAGATGTACTTGTATACATGCCCTAGGTTTGTTTTCATTTCTGGCCCCAAACAGAAGACATTGTGATTTCAAACTTTACAACCAGAAAGTTGCTGTCAGGCATTGACTTAGGGAGAGTGCTTGATGGCCAATGAAAGTGCTGAACATGACTGAATTCATTCCAGATTGTTGGCGCAGAGGATGCGGATGAACGATCTCATAGTGTGTTGTATGTGACGGCGGTGGGCGACGAAGCAGACACCGGATGGAAGAGCGAGAGGGCTGGTGTTTTGCTAGGTCTGTGATGTACATTGGAGCCATGTCATGAAGCGCCTTATAGGTTGAGAGAGCAACCTTATAGATTATACGCTCAGGAATAGGTAGCCAGTGAAGTTGCTAGAGGATCGGCGTTATGTGAGAGTGTTTGCTACAGCTGGTCACCATCCTAGCTGCAGAGTTCTGGATCCGTTGAAGCTTTCAAATCTTTTTGGCAGTAGGACCATACAACAGACTGTTACTGAAACAATAGTCCAAGATGTTCAACAGCAAAGGCTACAAATTTAGGGATGCTGGGTGTAGGACAATTTCAGTGCATAAATATTGATAGTTGATGATATTGGTCACAATCTCGCTTGTAACAGCTGTGTAACAGCTTGACTACCGATTTAGTGTTGCTAGGTATGGGACAAGTGTGTAAATTGATGGGTAATTATATCCCCACTTCGGGTATATTATTGTGTTGCCTTCGCCACCGTCTCTGCTGCCGCCGCACATGTATCCGCACTAGAGAAATCTTGGATGGTTTCAGGGTAGGCATTGTTGCATGACTGCTGCCCTCTATTTTACTGGTTTCATGCGAAAATATAAAGTTTGTCCGATTGACACAAATTTGTGGATAGGGACTACAGTTTGACCCAAAAAACATGGCTGTAATTTTAGGGTCACCGGAGGTCAAATTTGCTTAGTTCTCTGAACCTTGTTGGATTCCAAGGAAACTTGGTGGATGTGGTCTACAGTTAGTTCCGAACGACATGGCGGTCATTTCAAGGAATTTGCCAGATGTCATAATTTTTAGAACATTGTTAGATTTGAACGAAACTCGGTAGATGTGGACTAGTTACAGTTGGTTTCGAAAAACATTAATGTTATTACAAGGTCAACACATGTCAGGTTACTCTCACCTTTGTAACCTCGAAGGAGGTGCCAGGACCTCGAAATAGCGGCCTCGACCACATCACAGGAAAGTGGTGATATACACGTTGCGGGCGGTATACCCGCCAGGAGTTGTCTAGTTTGGAAAAGACATTGATCCTATCATGAAACGACAGAGTGGGCTTTATAAGCGCCAGAGACTGGCTTCATGCCTAATACCCAACACCCACCGATGACAGAAGTCGCTGTCACTGATGGATCAATGTAGATCAAGATTTATTAGGCTGTCTAGGTCCACGTCTGTGAAATGTAGATATCACAATAATCAGTCATATCCAAGATGGTAAAGCGCCACCCTATGTAGTACCAGTAGAAGTTGAACTCCGAAGGCACTATCGATTCAATGGAGATGAACCTCAAACTGCTCCCATGTGGGGTTACCATTTTTGTTAGATCGAAAATGGGACATATTCGAGGCTGGACCAAAGAGTCAACAGCAGTGTTGTAGCCGGTCTCGAATTCGAGACCGAGACCGCCATGCCTACAGTGTAGGGACTCGAAATTTGAGGCTGGTCTCGGTCTCGACACCTCCGGTCTCGACTACATCCCTGGTCAACAGTGGGTCAACCTACGCCTATTACTAGATATTTTGGTTTCACTGCTTTAGAAAGGCTATAAATGCGACATGAAATCACTAACATATCATTATCATAACCAGCAGTGCTGTATAGTGAATCCCAATTAGGGTGAGTTTGAGTCCAGAGCTGTGAGTGTGAGTCCGAGTCCAAGTCCGGTCCTAATGCATGAGTCGGATTGAGTCCGAGTCCAGGAATCATTACATATTGAGGAGCGTGTAGATTAGCAGTAATGCTCTGGACTCATGACCCAAAGGTCGGGGTCTCAGGCCGCCATGGTGTGTCATTGGGCAGAGCACTCTATCCCCAAATGCCTCACTCCTCCCAGGGGATAGTGTGTACCTGTGAGGAACTTGAGTACAACAGCTGATGTATTAACTGCTGCCACTTTCTCTCTGGGATTGTCGGATTGCGTACAAGGTCCCGTGATCATATAGCTAATTTCTGTGAAGCACTTCGATGGCGTTATATTATATTAGCCTAGTACTATTACTCAGTACCAGGTATTTTTCATCCTAATTTATCCTTCCATTTCTAAGTTGAATCATCCGTAAATGTTGGTCGAAGTGAATAGAAAGGCTATGTACCTCCTCCACTCTGGACAAATTTCAGTTCGCAAATCGCCGAAAACTTCGAACTTGTGAATTGTATATTGGTGATGACTCGAGCATCCAGAGAAGCGACCCCAATCCTCCGAACCATATCTAATAACTAGACATGTGCAGGCGGGTAAACCGCCCACGTGTTTATCCCCGCATTTTCATGGATCTTGACATCTGGTGATCAGGAATATCACATAAACCCTATCAATTTGACCTTCGATGACCTTGAAATGACCTTCATGTTGTTCAGGAGCAACTGCAGTCCACATCCACCAAGATTTGTTCCAAACCGACAAAGCTGAGAAAATCGAATAAATTATGCAAATTTGACCTCCGATGACCTTGAAATGACTGTCATGTTTTCCGGCACTATTACTGTAGACCACATCCACGAAGTTTCGTTCGAATCTGACAAATCTGAAAGAGTTTGACCTTTGGTGACCTTGAAATGACCGTCATGCATGTTTTTCTGCACCGACTCTATAGTCCTTACCAAAACAGTTTTGTGTAAATCGGACACGCATTATATTTTCACATAAACCCGCAAATAGAGGGCAGCAGCCATGCTGCAACGCCAGTTCCGAACCCATTCGAGATTTTACTAGAACGAACATGTATACCAAGTTTAGAATCAATCAAAGTATTAGGGAGTTATTGCGATAACGCCTATTATTTCCGGCGGAGGCGGCGGCAGAGACGGCGGCTACACCACCAAAACCATAATATCCCCCGACGCTTAGCGTGTCGTAGAAGACATACTTGGATAAGTTGCAGCGAAAGAACTTGAGGACTCCTATTGTTCTACTCCCGCTGATTTGAGAAAAATTGTGGTGGAAAATAGAAGTGAAAATTAGCAGACGCTTTCCCGGAAATGCCCGAGTCACAAGTCCGGTTAAGTGAGTCCTAGTCACGAGTCCGAGTCCTTAGAGGTGAGTCCGAGTGCGATAAGCCCGAGTCCAGACAAATGTGGACTCGAGTCGGGACCTGAGTCCGGGTCCGGCGGGCCGGGCATAAGTATAAGCCGACTCCAGCACTGGAGGGCAAGAACAATTTTCGTTCAAAACCTGGTTGGTTCTTTCACTTCTTTGCCATTTTCACATGTAAAAGTGGGACAATCCTGAATAATCAGGACGGATGATACCTATACCCCCATGGAATTCAGTATGCTCCATGTTTGCGACAGTCTTTCCCTCAACTCAGCAATGATTCTCTTCCTGTCC
>JAUOBX010340697.1:0-10951 GCA_032360705.1 Eupentacta quinquesemita
TGTAATTCATGCGATTTTCTTAACTTTGTCGGATTTGAACAAAACTTGGTGGATGTGAACAAAATTGGTCCTGAAAAACATGACAACCATTTCAAGGTCACTGGAGGTCAAAATGTGCATAATTTATGCAATTTTCATCATCATTCATAACAAATGCGGGGATACATACATGGGCGGTTAACCGTCTACACATGTCTAGTCACAATTATAGTCTTGATTAAGCCACATGCTCTGGCCTCTGGGGTGAGTAAGAGTTTGGGGTAGCCTATAAGTTCACACCACCATGTACCATATTAGAAGACTTTACACAAGGATCGCCAAGATCGAAACTCATTTGATAGAGGCTTGAAAAATAATCCTATAAATCCAAACCCGATGTTCACACGACTTTCCATTACAGAGATACAGGCTTCTTGAAAAGAAATGGGCCATGGTGATCGCGCGATACGTAAGGCATCCCAGCATGCAATATTCATTGTGGTCATTGTTGTACAACTCGGCAAATATTTTTGTTCTCCCTCCGAACTCCCTCAGAAATTTGCTGATATTTTTTCACAATAACAGCTAGCGAGTTGAACTTATATGTTAGTAGTTACCTTCGTCGGGAGAACAAAAGAAAGATTGTGCACATTGAGGTATGGACCCTGAACTAAAACAATTAAATGGAATACATAAGGAAATTGTCTAAGTTATACAGCAGCGACGTCACGTATATTTGCGCGATCAGTATAATGGACAAAAATCAATTAAGTCAAAGTAACTGTGCATCGGAACACCGTACAGAAATTGGGTTTAAACCACTTTTCTTAGTTCTATAATATTAGCTTTGATTATAACCATCCTTGTGATACCCTTTAATGCTGCAAGCGACTCTGAAGTCAGACTGCACCAATGTTCGTGGAAGTTCATAACTTATTCTCGGAGATCGTAACTTGTATACCACAGACTGACATAATGCGTCCGGTGCAGAGGCATCAATTACCAGTAGGGGAAACATAGCACGATTTTCAACGAATTGAACAACATTCGATCACCCAAAGCTACCCATTTCATTAGCTATATGGCTCAGTAGCCAAGGGTGAAGCAATGATAATTAAATGCTGCAACTCCTTATCACGGTTCCGATTCATTCTTGAAGATGCATTCCAAAGTCAGGCGTGGTGGGTAAAACGTAAAGCTCATTAGTTGACAACCTATTGAGGTTGTAGTATTCGAACGAGTTCGCACAGTTCGCGAACAGTAAGACAGGGGAGTCGGATACAGCCTATATTATCGGCATGGACAGATGAAGAATGGGCCATATATCTATATATATAGCAAGGTAGTATGAAGTTCCATCCGGCCCATATATGCCTACTGATAAAGGGTAGACAGGCGTGAGCGCCACCCGGAGTCAGAGGCCTCCCCGTGTTTACGGTTGAATGGGACAATATAACAAATGCCTGCATGCTACCAGCATCACTACAGAAAAAACACCATCCAAGGATGTTATGCCCCTCTGACATATCGGGTAGTCACGCGATAACTGCTGAAAAGTCTTATTGCAATTCTGCTAATTACCTGTTGCTAAATAGGAACATAGCCTGGTAGTAGTGTGAAAGCAAACGAAACGCCACTTTTGTTTGCAAACCGATTCAATTTCTAAACGATGCAGCGGTGTGGGAGTTGAACTGGGCACGAGTTATATAGTTAGGTTACTATGAAGTGGCGAAACTTCCTATCAAGTATGGAATGACAGCACATACACACATCACACATGCATTGTAAGCCCATGCTATCGTACATACGACTGGCAGTCCGCATTTATTTAAACAGTAGGTAGCCATGGCGCGCGGAGCGCGCGAAATTTTTGGTTTTTTTTACCACTAATCGGATAATTTATCGGCAGTCTTATTATTTACCGTATTTATGTCACTCAATCGGAGTCGGAAAATATTGCCATTGGCACCGATGCCGTAAACACTGCATTTGCTATGCTAAGTTGAGCTATGGAGGAGTTGCGGCTGCGGGAAGGTATGCAGACACCGGGTCGAGTATTGGAGGATATAGCGGTATACCTTTGGAGGGCTCCGACGTTAGGGTGAAATTATTTTCAGGTATTCCTTTCGTGTCACGACGATATCGACCTGCTCGATGCAGTTCATTATATCCGAGTGTTACGGGAACCACCCAAGGCTCATCGAACGCATTGATCATGCTGATTGCATGCAGCACCGCAGGTCACGGGTGTTCCGTCGGATTAAACCATACACCTTCCTAAACTAATAAATTGTTTGTTCTTTACAACTGTTATTATCTCATCGGTCCCAGGAAGCCAGATGAGAAGTTGGAGTCAGTTTGTTATTTCACCCATATTCACTGGTGCTGGTCGCCATAGCAACGGTTGCTATGGTAACCATTGTGATTAGGGAGATACTTGCATTGAGGGGTACCCAATATGTGTGTGTTTGTGTGTCCGTCGTATTTTTGATGGTTTTCCATGAATATCTCAGGTTGTTGGAGCCTAACCAAGATCACATTTCACACGGGGGTGAATAGTCACTAGGTACATGTTACCTCCGAAATTTTGACGAAAAATACAGAATTTGGAGAGGAATTCCCTTATTTTAGGTGAAATTTTGATATTTGGCAACTTTTTAACAATTTTCCCCCAAAATTCATAGATTGCAAGGCTCGAAGGATTTCAAACTTTGCGAGGAGGTTGAATGTCACAGATCATAGGTTTTCCCACAAATGTGGGCGATTTTTTTTGAAAATGCTGAATTTGGAGGGAAATTCTCTCATTTGTAGTAAAATTGTGATATTTGGCTAATTTTCAACAATTTCCCACAAAATTCATGGATTACAAGGTTTGAATGATTTCGAACCTTGCAAGGAGGTTGATCATAAGTTTTCCCAAAAATGTTGACGTTTTTTTTGAAAAATGCAGAATTTGGAGGGAAATTCCCTAATTTGAGTTCAAACTGTGATATTTGGCAATTTCTTTACAATTTACAACAAAATTCATGGATTCCGAATGGTAGAGGATGGTGAATGATGGATGGTGGAGAGTCACATATTATTGAGAGTCACATATTGTGTATAATGCTAAACATGCAGGAATCAAGGGGAATTCCCATATTTTTCTTTAAAATGTGATATTCAGCTAGTTTCCCACAAAATTGGTGTATTGAGAGGCTAAAATGATTTCAAACTTTGCCGAACAACGTGAAGAGTCACAAAGGTTCCACATGTTTCCCCTCGAATTAGGGCAAAAACTGGGAAATTGCAGAATTCTAGGGTGAAATCCCTGATCTTGAGGCAAATTTTGATGAATGGCAAATTTTTCAGAAATTTCCTGAATTTCAAAGAATAGCAAGGCTCGAATGAATTAAAACTATGCCATAGGCTGTAATTTGGCAGATTACGAGTTTTTTGAAAATTTTAGGTAAACCAACATTCGGAAAAAAAACGTAATTTGTAGAGGGATTCCCTTATTTTGAGTCAAATGTGATATTCGACTATCATATAATAATTTTTCACTATCCATACGTCGAGAATCGAGAGGATATTATAATTACCTGGCCCAAAGTGACAAGCATCTGTATTTTTGCAGAATTTATGCATTGATGCTGGAACGAAGACCTAAATCAACACATTTTGGTGGGAACTGGGTAAGGGCAGGTGCCTCCAAGGTTCACACGCTTCGTGTTCATATGTGGGAATATACTTTGGGAGTGGTTTGCAATCTATATGCTACAAGAATTATGGGTTGCCTTCAATGGGCTATCAGTGATTACATGATTTTTGGCCTGTCCCCACCACTGGGTTGTTCAGCCTGGATAAGAGCATGCATAATGGTTAGGGGAATTCCCTTATTTTGGGTCACATTGACCGCAAAGGTGTATTGCCTCCAGACGATAATATATCCAGCTTTTAGGTACATCAGTGGATGTTTCCAGACTGGAAAGATACGTAATGCAGAAGAATGAATGATGGCTGGGGCATATATATAGGGCGCGAGCGAAATTCATTTCATAAGGGCACTGTGTGTTAGCAGTTGATAAAGCAAGCCAGGGCAATTACCATAAGCTCCTCATTTGTGGATGAATTGCAACCAATTCATGATATTTTGTTCTGGACATTCTACTCAAAGTGTTCATTGGAAAAAATCCGCTTGAAAAGTGTTTTTTCAAAGTGAAAAAGGTGCAAACTTTCGTTTCGGATGAAATGGTCGTATATAACCATGTTAGCCTAGGCTGTATTTAGGCCAACGTTAGTTTCGGAGGTCGAAAAAACAGTCTCATTTGGGTTAGAAAAAACAGAATTGAATCGGATTTGCTGGAATTTTCATGAGAAATATGTTTTCAGGAACAAACAGTGGACGTTTGGGAAGGATATACTCACAAGTTCAAAAGATATGTTGATATTACTGTTCGTCAGTCATAGCCTAACATAGAGTTAGTGTTAGCGGCGGCTGAATCTGCCCCTATGTAATGAATTTCGCACGCGCCCTATAGAGCCTCTTGATAGTCAAGGTATGATAATCACCTCCTCAGCAAAATGCACTTCTCCATCTAATGAGGCTGATTGATGACGGTCAACTTGAAATGCTTTTCAGGTACACAATAAAGGAATCAGTATAAGTAGTTAAGCCTACCTGGGTGAAGCATGATCAGCCTACTATGACACCTTCCTCGCATTTTCTATTTTCTCGATTGAGAACACATCCGTCATATAGTACCTCTATTTGATTACATCCTCTTCCATTAAACGTTTATATCAATTGGTTAGCGACTTAGATACTAATAATTATAATAATACTTAATCTTATATAGCGCAGTATCCAACCGGGAGGTTGCTCAAAGCGCTTTACGGGTGTGAGAACAAGCAACATACAGCAGAACAAAAACATTAATATGAAAGTGTGAAAAGGTAGGTTTTAAGGATACTATTGATGCATCCTAATCAAAGCTTCTTTGTTCTCTCATTACAGGTGATGCAATCATTGCCCAGCAAACTAGTCATGCCCAGTATGACTGAAAAAAGAAGAGAAAAAAGTATAGTAAACTATAAACAAGTCACATGGCACTTCCAGGCATGCGCTTCCGTGAGAGAGTGTGTGACCAGAGCATTCATTCAGCAAAATTGTTCGACCCGACTAGGATAAAACTCGTAATGCACGCCATGCACGTCATGAAGTTCACAATTGACGTGAATGTATTAGGCGGGCTCAAGGGGTAGTATGCAGGATCTGGAGATAAGAGAGTTAATCAACAATTCGATCAGTGTTTACATCGTGTAATCCATACATACGTATTCCAGCAAGGGGATAATAAAAAGGGGCTGACATGAGTAATGTCGGCTGAGATAACGATGCGATGCAATCTGTTCAGAGCATCAATCATTATTAACTGAAATTCAGCTTCTCTGTTTGCAATTTTTCTTCTCCCTTTACAAATTATACTGCCCTTCGAAAACTTGACACATATATATTTCTTGACCCAACTTTACACTTCCAAGATAACTTGATAACAATAAGCCAGTTCACGGTTATCAATGCGCATGCTCACAGCGGCTAAATCTAATGAAACGTGGGGGTACTGACAAAATTCCACACATTGACTTATCATTAGGGGGTATTTTTGAACTGTCATAACTCGTTGGGAATTAAGTAATTTCATCCAATCTTCGACTATGTTATTGTTCCCAAGTGAGGGGAAATATTAGTGACGTTTTGTGATGAAAGGAGCTTTAGTTTTCTCTAGGGGAGTTTCGAAAGATTGCCCTACCTCCACACGGACGATATCTCCATTGCTTTGTATACTGTACGCCGAGTCGCCCGGTCTCCGCGCGTCCCCCTTTGACCTTCGACACAGATCATTAGCATACGCGTGGAATGCATCCGTGAACTGGCTTATTATTCGGACCAGATAACCATATATTTTTTGTAGTGGGTGTTTTCCTCTTGGACTACGTCGATGTCACGCGGCGACCTCCCCAAATTAAACAAATACATTACACCGATACAAATCAAGTAGTGTAAATAATACTGAATCAGTTGTGATTGATAGGGTCGCAATCTAGTGGTCAATTTAAGGATCACCCCTGTTGTAAATAACACACCACGTCAGTAATGTAAACGATACGAGGATGATTTACAAATGTGTATATCAGGTATCAGTTACCAATTAACGCTGGGTCACGTGGCTGAAATCCTTTAATCAATAGGAATATAGGCCTAGTACCCCCGCCCCACCGGGAGCGTTAATTGGTATCCTGGGCTGTTGACAGTTGTGTGAGAAAGAACACTCCAGCTTGACATTCCAGCGGGTGTTAATTCTTCGTATGTGTGTTAACATCCGATGGAGGTCCTTCACGGTTTGCAATAATGAGTATCATATATGTGAATGCGAGACACTGCGAGTCTCCAGTGCAGTCGTCGGTACAGAAGAATATCAAAGGAATAACTTTGTCATCATGCCCTTCTCCGACTGACTTGTGTAGTATCAAAAGTCAAACATTTGTTACCTGTTGCCTGACGATATGAAGCCGCAATCGATAACTCCTTTGCGTGTTCTTGTTATTCGACACTGTACGTATGCCGATTGCTCGGTACTTCAGAGGGCCCGGCTGAGCAATTGCGAAGTAATGATCTTTCCAAAAGGGGTACAAATGTAGGGACGGTAGTGGGGGCGAAGGTTCTAGGCCTATATTCACTTTCGTTATGGTCAATCTGTCTTTGTTCAATTTTATTGCCCATATTAGGCATCTCGACCATATAAATAGTTATCCTTGATAAGCGTAACAAAAATTGCAGTTGATATGGCAATGGGTGTGTTCTGTGTCCCGGACAATGACATGTAGGCCTATACACAGCGCAATAGGGTTCCTACCTCATCACCAAGCTCGCAATTGCCCATGTACTGTACCAGTGTTCTTGAATTTACAAACTCCCGGATTCATGCCAGTAGTTATACCAAAATCACGTCAATAATCCGTCTTTCACCCGGTGTTCTCCCGAGAAGACCTCAAACACTGATCGTCTCGGGTGAAGTCCTGGGACATGTCCCTGATGTACCATTCGAGGGTAAAATTTACCCAGCGTTCCACATGGTGTTTTCACCGACACGCCCTTCCAGAATTTCGCTCAGTCTGGAAGGGGCATACAAGTAACAGTTACATGAAATCAATAGTCTTCAATATACCTCCTTTCAATTTCCTGTTCGATTCTTGGTTAACCGCCTAATTTCTGCAAGAAATCGCTGTAGTTCCGTGAAATGGTAATGCGTTCCCCAAACTTAGCAATTTGCGAATGTATGCGTGCGTGTGTCCCTCTGACTAATAGTGACTGCTACTGACAATCCACCCAGTCTCTCTGACATCTAATAAGATATATACATTTGGTGTAACGAAATATTTAGATTGAGTATATGGATTTGTATACACTTATTATATGTATATACCCACCTGATTCCAATTTCAATATCCAATAAATAGGTAGCAAATTCGACAGACCGATTCCCATATCCGATACGATCATTATTGTGACAATGGACTGTCTTACACTAGAATACATGTGTTCGAGTTATTCTGAATGAGTAGCTTTGAAGATCGCCACAGTAATATCTTCAATACGACAGAGAAGTAACTTTAGAAATAAAATTAGTCTCTCAAAGTATCTCAATGAAAACGATAGCAGCGAATATTTTAGCGAACGAGTATAAGATGATCTTGCCTAGTTTGTCTTGCGAATGGCTGGATGCTAGGTAAACCTAACAGATAATAATGGAACGTTCCTGATCAACACGATGTACGTCCGTGCAGTCAATGCGAAGATGCATGTATCCTGCCGTAGTCTTCCGGTCGGTTGCATCAGATGTATATGTCACTCACATCCACAGGCTAAACTCATCAGTGAGCCATGTGGACAGGTGGACATGGCTTAGATATATAATATATCATATGTCTGACATGCATTATATTCGATTATTACTTATCGAGGATTTCCAGGCATGGAACCTATACGCGTTGACTGGGTACGTGCAGCATTGGACACTCATGTAGTGCCGTTTCCAGCCATTCACTTGAAAACCCCCAAATGTTATTGTACGCTCCGGATAGTATGGAGGCATTCCAGCCCCCAATACTTTGCGCTAAACAATACAATACATATACGTCAGACTGAACTGGAAGTGTAATATAGTTACTCGAAAATGCTATTAAAGAAGTGTCCCGAAGAAACGACCGCAGCCTATTCCAGAATGAAGATGAAACATTGAATAATGTTTGATTGCTGGTGCGCTTGTTGAGAGTTGGAGCAGCGAGAATAAATTTGTCAGACGATGAACACAGTGAACGATCGACAAGGCTGATTGATACTGATGATAGTGATTTTTGTGATGGTATTCGCAGTCGTTTCGGTCAGTATTCCCTAATGGATCTTTAATTCGTTTATGTTGTCGCATGGAAGCTGACATAACATGACCTGACAACAATTGTTACTTGTGTGGAGATGTTAGTCATGAACGATTATAAGATATCGTGCATCCGCGACGGACGGATGATACGTCAATCGATAATGAGAGATCAAGGTGGCGACGACGAATGATGATCTGCGATGATATTTTTAGTATGATTCAATTTCATCTCGCTCGAAATATCATATGACGAATTGTCTGAGTTAAAAATTTGTCCCAGCATATTCTCCTTGAATAATTTCAGTGTGAGTGTTGTTAAGATCTCTTTGAACAATGTAACGGAGTGTCCAGCTCGTTACACTCACTCCACGTTCTCCTTTATCGAGGCGACGAGAGCAATTTAACCCCTAGGGGATTAGATGGCGGGGCACGACTGTTAGTTTTGATTTATTCAGCTACATTACGCCTGTCCGAATTTGTATCAGTTGGCATGTCTTCAGTTGTCTTATACTGGTATATTGCATTGCTTGCTGACACCCCTCTGAAACGAATACGGATTTTTCCACTACATATCAGAATGATAATATGTTGATGTCAATGATTCAACCCATTACCGACACGATGCACGTTCCTTCCGCTCCGTTATTAAGGCTCAATCACACAAAGCGCGTCGACCAAACATTAGAGATTGTCATGCCATAAAGTGTTTTACGTCACAATCCGCAAGCACTTCGCTGACATCGCTCCGCCGGAATAATGTTTCAGTTTTTGTACCAGTATTTGGCTTTTCATTCTGAAAATATGACTGATAATTATATTAAACCTAGTCCGATTGGTATGTTTCACAATTAGATCCATATAATCAAAATTTAGCAGTGAACGGTCATACAGGAGGGTAATACAGTTCAATGTTCAAAATAGCTCTGTCCACACCATGTATAGGACCATGATACCCACAGAAATGTGAGTATGAGGCTTAATATATAGCCAAGAGGGAAATTGATCGAGATGATATCGCTAACTTTCTCTCTCTGACGCTAATCAGATACAGTACGTCCCTCCATCGCAAAAATAGCTTGTGTATCTCATTCAAAAGAATACTAAATCTTCAGGGCATACACTGCATGTGCCTTGGGAACTCAACAATGTAAAGATAATGTTTGTGCGCGATTCTTTCGTTAGTGCCACAGTTCATTCTGAGCTATACTAATTGCTTACCAAGGCAAGATGAAGGAAGAGAGGTTATTAGTGGACTATATGTTATCCAAAACCACGTCACCTGTAGATATAATAAATTCCCGCATGTAAATAAATTGAACCTAGAAAGCATTATTTTCTTCGCTTCTTGATATTCTCATTTTGGGGCCTAAACGTGAATATTTGTGTACGCCTGAAGTCTTCCCTTGCTGCGCCTCATTCTTGTTATGTTTTGGGACTAACTGCGAGCAGTAGGTACCGGAGCATAACCTCGTGGTCCATATGAGATATAATTATTCTAGGCGTCAGTAGGAATACTTTTCTATTATAACGTCGACGCCATACCATAATAATTTTGTTTTTGGTGAAATCAGAAAATTGCCAGGAGGGATATATTTGATTCGTTTCAACAACATGAATGTATATGGCGAAACAGAGAGTGTATGTGGGTTGTTTGGTCAGTGCTCGAACGAACGAAGAAAACCACGTTAAGTAATATTACGCACAATTTCATTATCAGATTTTGCGTCTTGAGTCTAATTATTCATATACTGAATTTTACTCATGCTGCGAATCGGGTAAGATCTGTCACCAATATATCGAAGATAACTAACTGAACTAAGTTATATGATGACATTATTCTGCTATGTACGCATCTCAAATTACTTATTGTGCGAAATAATGCCATTTTTGAGATGTTTCTTCTTACGTTTGAACGTAGTCATCTTACCAGCCAACACACTCTGTGAGGAAGCATACTCATGTTACATCATGAGAAAATTCATAACAGTTCAATCATAACACAGTAAGATAAATCTAACCCAGTGAGGGATGAGATCGTTATGTGTCTCTAATAAATATTTTAGATCGATCACGTAAGCTCACGTAAGTGAACGTAATTAGCTGTGAGAGAAGGTTTAAATTCATTTTAATATATATGATCCTATTGGAATTCAAATTGTCTATAAAGAGCAGTGATGTTAATAACACAAATAGTAGAAAAAGACCTCTCCCCGCACCCACCGTAGGCTTACGTGAATCAAACTTCGTAACGAAGGAATTAGGAACAAGAAATAAGTAAACCGAGGATTTCTGGAGGGGCATACAAAAAAAAAATCGAGTTTTATTCTTCAACTCTGTGAGTACCTGGTCAGTTTTTCTGATGTCGTGATGTGTCCCCGACTTTCAAAAAGCAAGTCAGGCAAAAAATAGTATGTCTGTATTTATTAATTAAGCGTTTGGTCTGAGTATGTTGTTGAATGTGCAATGGAGTATCAAAGGTTCCGAGTGATTCACTGGACTACTTTTGTCATTTTCGAGAAAGTCGCGGCAAGGCTTGTTATTTCAGGTCTCGA
>JAUOBX010340808.1:0-10951 GCA_032360705.1 Eupentacta quinquesemita
TGAGTTGTGAGATCACTGTTTGTGTGTTTCTGTTGTGAGCTCAGGTTGTACCGCACATTTCTTTACAGACACCAGCCTCAAAACTCTAGCCTACATTATGCTGTTTGTGTGGTGACGATAGTCTTATTTGAGGTGTCAAGTATGGCTCAACCTGAATGGGAGCCCCTGCCTTCTGAGAGGAAGGCCAATGCTTGACTTAATGTGCTATCAACTCAGTATAGGAAAAGTAGAGCAAAACCACCTGCTCCCTTTCTAAAGAATACAGTTTTGAGCAATGTGTGTACTTGGTGTTGGTACTATATCTGGAACATGAAACTCTTTGTTTGCTTCAATGATTCAATAGAAAAAAATACTTGAATGATTTATAGTTCAATGTTTAGTATGGTTGAATAGCTCAATATCATTCCTAGTCACAATAACTAAAAATATACCTTGTTGGGGAATGAACTGGTACAGAATTCTTTGAAACTGAACTCTCTGAAAGGAAACAAGAATCACATCTTCCTACTGTGAACCAACCCGGGCGTTAAGAAGAGGCGTGCACTATCTGGGGAGTGGGGATCGACACTGCCAAATCCTTTCTCTTCTCCTGATAGTGTCTAGATTATTGAATGAAGCAGGCATTTGAGAATTCCCTACTCCAACATGATGAGGTGAAGGGGAGTTTGTGGGCATATGGCCAGTCCCATCGCAACTCCTCAGCCATATCTCACCTACCGAATTAGCTAGAGTACACCCCTGCCTTCATATCATCTAAGCACTAGTCACAGAGAGAAGGTGAGCCATCCTTGGTGCCTATTCATGATCAACATGCCCAGGTTTCCTTGATGAGCCTTCCTGACCTGTATCGTTCAAATCAAATCGGACACTCCAGTTCAAATGCTGATCATTCTCCCACTGGGATGTACTGTGTCCTACTAGCACCTCGCAAGGTTAATCATCTATCATTCTAGCACATCCAAACCTGAGTAGTTACTAGTTTAGGTTTAAGGCCGAAGGTCATGTATAAATGTCTATAAATGTGCTTTCAAAAAATCCAAACCTTGGACCTAACTTGGAAAAAATAATGAAAGTATTATTCCACAATAGCCTAGTGCTGTCATGAGAGGAACTTCACAGGCCTGTAATGGATTATTGATGCTGTCTGGCACTCCTGGGAACATCAAGCTCGCATACTTTCTGGAGTGAGCCCTCGCGAACATATGTCACTGGTCCTCGCGGCACCACACTGGCTTCCATGTGATATCAGGATCAAATTCAGGATGCTGACAAATGCCTCCACGAATCTTCACTGATCTATCTACATGAGCACATTAGTATCTACCAGCTGCCGCCTACACTGCAATCATCATCCGACAAGTCTATTCTCACTGATCAACCTCCCAACAAGCTTGTCGGCGGCCAAGCATTCTGCCATGCTGCACCTCTACTATGGAACAAGCTGCTGTAATATCTTTGAGACTCCTCATCAGTAGCATCTTCTAATCATCGATGAAGACTTCATATTAGGCAAATCTATGTCCACAGTATTTGTATTCCACTGTTCAGTACATTGAACTTCGAGATATTGGCACTGGTGTAATGATAATAATACAACACAATTTCATTGCATAACATTTTCTGTAGCGAACAAACTATAACTGATATTTGAATGAAAAATTCAATCGTCATCCCACAAGTCCATTCTCACTTCTCAACAAGCGTGTCAGCATCCAAGCATTCTGGAATGCTGCACCTCCAATATGGAACAAGCTGCCGTCCTTTCTTTGAGTCTCCTCATCGATGAAGACTTAATTTTGAGCAAATCTATGTCCAAAGTATTTGTATTCCATTGTTCAGCACATCGAACTTCGAGATATTGGCATTGGTGAAAAGATAGTTATACAACCCAATATTCCATTGCATAACATTTTCAAATTTTCTGTAGCGAACAAACTATAACTGCTATTGAATGAAAAATTACAAATTGTTAGGAGAATATTATATTAATGAAGAATTCTCTGTTTTGTTCGCTCCAAATGCGGTAACACATCAAGCCATGTGCATGTGCTTGAGTCCCAAAATTTGAGATGTAACATTTCGTCATCTGTGTTCTCAACGAGTTAAGGTCAGATTCCACATGTGTGAATGCGGGATGCGGCAAAACACATAAACGTTGCTTGTACGCGAACGCAAACATGGAAAGTGCCCGAATAAGCTGTATCATGATAACAGGGATGAAAATGAATATCATCATGGCAAAAATGAATTTGGAAAAGATGGAATGCGCATTGTATAAGAAAAACCACCATGCGTACCGATGCGGCATTCAACGTACGCAAAGGTGTTATATGGAATATCTCTCTCATTGAGCATTCAAATGACTGTATTTATTCGTTGTTACAGATATAATGTGTTTGTGAATCATCCTACATCATTTTCCCGTCCAAAAGCATGATTCTCTTCACCAAACAGTGATTTCAAAATTTATACCGCATCCGCACATATGGAATCCGGCCTTTAGTCTGCACCAAATAATGATGCACGTCATTGTAGGGATTTATCTTTATATATATTTATATCGTTAATTGATCTGTACATTCCAGTATTATTGTCCACCTTGTATTTCTTGATTTTTGTGTAAATATCAAAGTTGAGAGTGTAATAAATATTAGTTCATTGTGATATCTGACAAAGTCAACTGGAAATTGCATCTTCAGTTCGAATTTCTCTCCTTTGGTTGCCCTTCATAATGGGCTTAGCTCAGTCTCTATTATATTTAAATTACCGGACTCGGTTACGGGACCTATGCAGCAGATGCGCATTTGTGATACTTTGCTCGCATGAAAGCATGATAACTCGAACATATATGTACGGAGCTCATACTTTGTATACTGTTTGTGTGTTCCCCCTACGTTTCGGGGTCGGGTCAAAGGTCATATGAAGTCACAATAGGTCTGATATTCCTGGGAACGTAGTCCGATTTAGTTTAAATTAGAGCACATGGCTCACATCTTTATGGGGCTCATATCTTGTATTTGTGCTCCCATTAATACATCTCCTATTTCGGAGTCAGGTCAAGGATCATTCAAAGTCACAATAGGTAAGAAATCCTCATAAAGTTATTGGACACAATTGACTTGTGTGGAGTTGTTTTTTTGGGTCGATGCTGTGTCGTTCTTGGAAAACATTCATGGATTTAGTATTGTAAATATAACACAACCAGTTGAAGTATTCAGTTTAGTGATAGCAGGTCAGGAAGGCATGAATCTCTTCAATGACTCTGATGCCTCGTCTTCCCCCCCAAAAAAATATCAAGGTTGATGCATGATCCTTCCGCTTGAATTAGTGGAGGCCGTTCTTGACAAATCAACTAGGAAGGCTATTCCACTCACTAATCAGTAATCACTCTATGTGGAAAGAATCAAATCCTAAAGTTGGACCTGAAATTGTTGCCACAAAGCTTTGCTCGTTGACCCATATTGGTAGTAACATTGAAAAATTTGAAAAAATAAAAGGGGCACAGTAGCTCACCTGTTTATTTGCATCAGTGTAATGCCCGTGAGTGGGGAGGCATTTGGTTCATATGACTCTTTTGGGCTAAAGTTGACACCTAGATGACTTTTGACCTCAAATACCTGAACACTGTAAGAGAAGAATCATCCCTGTTCACCCAATGTAGCATTGGTACCTGATAGTAATGATAAACTTTTATGATGATCTGATTGAAACTCTCAGAAGGAGAAGTATTTGGCAGATTTTCACAAAATGGCCCACCAGAATGATGATCGACCTTCATGTTCACCAGATCTGAACTCTAGGAGAAGAAGAATCTGGCAGATTTTCACAAATGGCCAACCAGGCAGCCTTGGATCCTAGATCCAATATGTAACATTGGTACCCGATAATAATGACTAACTTTCATGATCACCAGAATTCAACTCTGGAAGGAAAAGCATTCGGCAGATTTTCACAAACGAGCCCAAAGGGCCCACCATACGGCCTTGGACCTTAATTAAATCAATGAACACTATATGTAGCATTGGTACCCGATAATAATTACAAATTTCCATGATCACCAGATTTGAACTCTAGGAGGAGAAGCATTCGGCAGATTTTCACAAATGGGCCAGATGGCCAACCAAACCACCTTGGACCCTAAATCTGTGAACACCTTGTAATAATGGCAAACTTTTCTCATCAGCAGATTCGAACTCTAGGATGAGAAGCATTTGACATTTGGTCACAAATAGGCCCAAATGACCCACCAGACGACATTGGACCTCACATCTCTGAACACCCTATAGCCTCGGTACCCGATAATAATGACCAACTTTCCTGATCACCAGATTTGAACTCTAAGAGGAGATGCATGTGGCAAATTTACACAATGGGCCCGAATGGCCCACCAGGCGACTTTGGACCTTAAATCCCTGAACACCTCATATGAAGCATTGGTACCCGATAGAAATGACTAACCTCCATGATCACCAGATGTGAACTCTACGAGAATTACCTGGCAGATTCTCACAAACAGGCCCAGATGTCCGTCCAGACGACCTCAGACCTTAAATCCCCGAACACCTTATTCAGCATTGTTTCCAGATAATGATGACTAACCAGATTTGCACTCTAGAAGGGAAAGCATCAGGCAGATTTTCATAGAAGGTCGGAAATGGCCCACTAGACGACCTCGGAACTTGAATTCCTTATAGGTAGCATTGGTACCGTACCCAAAAAGACTTCCATGATCACCAGATTTGAATTCCAGGAGGAGAAACCTTTTGCGAATTTCCACAAACGGCCCTGTGAATGACCCACCAGTCGACCTAGGATCCTAAACCTCTGAACACCTTATATGTAGCCTTGGTACCCGATAATAATGACAAACTTTCGCGATCACCAGATTTGAACTTTAGGGGAAGACGCATTTGGCAGATTTCCACAAAATGGCCCACTAGATGACCTTGGACTTATACATTTTTCCAACACCCTAGATGGCTCATCACTCGGTCATCAATGTGACCAAGTGTCATCATTACCCATCAATGAGTGTGGGAGGAGTGGTAATTCGAAGTCAATTGTGGACAAATAGAAAAAAAAATAGACATGCATGATCACAATAGTTCACCTAGCCATATGGCTAGGATGAGCTAATGATGTCGGCGAGGTTACCTGCTAGAACCATCGCAATAAAAAGTTGATGAAGTTGGTAGCCGAAAAAACCCTGGTAGACAAATCCAACTCCAAAGATGACTCCGCCGAATACGCCTACCAGTCGTTGATTGCAGCCCTCCAGCAACGAACTGCTCACACCAGCTGCGCAGGGAAAAGTATGATCAGGTAATTTGAAATACTTAGCTCGACCGGTGATAGGTACATTGGTATCAGTGGTGGAAATATCAGAATTATATAGCCTGAGAAATACCAACAGGACATACAACAATTATCATGCATGGGTAAGCATCTGGACTCTTGATGGCATCTGGCAACATGGTTTTCGTGGGGTTTTCGATTTAGGTTCAACTCCGTTCACTTCTGTTTTAGTGGGATGTTCTCCCGGTCGTCAGATATCTTGGCAGGTATGACTCTATTCGATATGCCCAGAAGCGGATCCCATGGGTTGGAAGTAAATTTCGGAATGACACTTCCCGCCACTGATTCGCCCTACTGATCCTGTATCATTAGTACCTGTTGTGCTACTGTTTTTCAAATTAAAGTCAGTGGTGTCATTTCATTGGTCTCACTTACCTTATTTTGACATACAGTTTATTGCTGGTTATCCTTGTCCATGTTAGGAGAAATAGCGAGGCTGTTGCTTGTAACATCCGCAACAATCAGGCACACATAGAATGTGCTAACATTTCGGTGACCACTTTCCAGGCGGCTAGTCTATCGTCGACCCACCGTCCATTTGCTTGTAACGGATGCGCCCTGGCTGCTATTGCAAGCTATGATACACTAGATCCTGAAGCCTCTTTGGTCGAAACCAATTTGGATAATGATGACTCCCACAATTCACCTCAAGAACGGGTGTCCGGAGAATCGTCTGCTAATACCACCACGGCATAATAGGCGTGCTTCCAACGAAGGAGTTACACTTCCTGCATACAGGCATATCAACGCTCATAGTTTATTCCCGAAACTGGATGAGTTACACCAGGGTGGACGAATCAGTTGAGGAATCGGAGGTTGATATTTCCGCCGTGGAGGAGGTATGTGTATCTATATCATGCAATATCCAGCCTTCAATCCCCGTCCACATCCCTCTTACGACAACCTGGAATCATTGTGGGTTAGAGCTCCTCTTGCCGAAGACACGACCGGAGTCTGTTATCGTTCACCAAAACAGAACAATTCCTATGAGCTCCTTGGATTGTCATGTGGGAGGGGTCAAGGTTTTGAGGGTTATGACTATCTTGCTTGGTGACTAGTTAGTATCTTCAGAGAAGAATTCTTTATCAATATCCCCATCTAATTCCCAATGTATGTTTGGTTTCAACCAGCTAATAGTTAAGGTAAGCAGAGTATGTGCCCGATCAAAGTCGACTTTGGATTACGGAATCAGACAAAATATGTCAATCAGGGGTGATCAATGTCGGTATTAGTGACCATTTGCTAATATATTGTACTCGAAAAGTTACCAAACCTCGATTCAATCGAAATTATACTATTCATATCCGATCCACAAAAACACACCGCAAGCAATTGGAACCTGAGCGACGGCGAACCGAGCGACCGTGAACTGAGCGACTTATAAATACATTATTGAAAACCAATATGAACGCTTAGAATCGCTGACCGAAATACCAACGAATAGACGTATTGCGATGTGTTTTGACGGGTAGTAGAGTATCAGAGAGGGATCAAACAGTGGCGTAGCCAAAGGGAGGGGAGAGGGAGGGAGAAGATGTAGGTTGGGGTAGGGGGCGTTACCTCACGAACATTTTGGAGATGGGTCGAGGTCAACAGAAGTAGGCTGAACAACGGTTTGGGACTGGAGTGCAGTCATATAGGGGGTTGGGTGATTCTGGCGAATGTGTGGAGGTTGGGGGCTTGGCAATGATTTGTTTCAGTGTTATCGTCAATAAACATGATCTCACATGGTATATTCAGTTAATGGCCTGATCCTAGTGTTCTCTGATTCCGAACATCAATATTCCGGCATTCAGCTACAGTTGCGTAGACGGGGGAGGGGGAGCATAGCCCCACAACAATTTGGGGGACACAGTCGACATTATAAGGTAGGTTGAAAAACCTATGAAAGGATGTTACAAACTGAAGTTTGCAGTCATGTGGGTGGTTAGACTTAACATTGTTTTTTTTAATGCTAGTTTGTGTCCATTGACCATACCGTAATATGGCTCTTATATTTCGTGATGAACAAACCCTAGGCCTATTACATGTTGTTCGCAGTTAGAGGACATTAAAACAGGACATAAAAACGGAGGATTTCTACGTGCTTTCCTATGTTTTTGACATTATATCGGCCACTTTTTTGTTGACATCAAATTTCCTTTACCTACCTACAGTGGCGTCTACCCGTTCCGGTAATAGTTTCAATAGGCCTCGATTTTACAACGTTCAATGTTCCCGAGGTTCGATGTTCTTTGTTTCCGAGTGAATGGGCGTGTCGGTTCGGTCCAGCGCGAGCAACCCGATGAGCCTGGCGGTTTCCGACTGCACCAATTAGCATTCCCCCTCGCAGGAGATGGACGGCGGACGCCGAACACCTCACGCCCGTCCCTCTGTGCCGACTGCATGCCCGAGATTCGCTCCGCGGAGACTCCCTCAAGGAGCACGCTCATTCATTGGGAAACGGGGAACATCGAACCACGGGAACATTGAACCCCGAGAACATTGACATAGCCCCCAACTGACAATAAATTATATTTCATCTCTGGAGGATTTTTGGACAACTTTGAAACCAGTTTGAGGCCTGCAAATGTCTTTTCTTGGCATATGGGATGGTGTATTCAGTAACATTTCCTTGTACGCTCCACGCCAACCGTTAGTGGCGCTCCGCTCAGATGGTAACACGTCGCTCCCAATTACTGGGAGGGGTGATCTGCGTCTCTTCCTTACTAAGATGCCGTGTTCCACCAAGCTCACCTGCTTCACACTGACTGGACTTTGAGACTCTGAATCTGTGGTATGTTTATCGTTGGCACATTTGTGTATATCTGTAATCATATTAGGATCGAACGTCATTTCTGAATGGTTGACTGGAGAAAGGTGGGAAGGAGGCGTTGAAATCGTTCAAAATGGTGGAAGGGACAGCAGCCTGAAAAAGTTTGAGAACCACTGCCCTGGACCAATCATCATCAGGGGATAGTATTGTTGAACAAGTTCTACACGAGTGTTCAGACAAACCTAGGTTCTTGTACCGAAACGAGTTAATACCAGGAAACTACTTGTGTCAGCTTTGATTCAGTGTCATTTTGATTATGCACCCTGCTCTTGGTATAGTGGTTTATCTATGGAGTGGAAGGAGAGACTGCAATGCAGAATAAGATTATTCAATTTATGAATAATGCTACTCCGAGGACTCTTATCCGGATATGAGCAATATAAGTATGTAGGATAACTACCGGTTGACTATCGAATAGAACAATTAAAGCTTGGTCATATGTTCAATATATTCACCAAGAAAGCCCCAGACCGGGGAAAATTATCGTTCAGGAACACCATTCTCAAGCCCCGGTCACACTGCAACGATATCGTATGGTGCACCGATCTGATTTCTTCGATTTTTGGCTCACGAATGCCATTCTCTTTCCATTATGGCGGATATACACAGCGATAATGATAAAGGACCTAATTTGCTACGTGTGTAACCAATTCGATGTGGAATCGCCCATTCCCAACTCGAGATATTCACCCAGCTTCTATATATCGGAGAGCTATCCGATTTATCGTCCGAATTTTATCGTTTTCCGATATGACGTCACATTAGAATGGAGCTGACTAAGGGCATTCAGGCTGAGGAAAGGTATTTAGATGTTGTATCATCCTGTATGAACCTCATTACCGCATTCCTTGGTAGTCGGCCGAAAATCTAGAAATCGTGTAGCAATCTGATAAAAAAAAGTCGTTATAATGTGACCGGGCCTTTACACTACAGAGCTAGGGTCAAATCCTGTGTTGTGCCTCAAGTCGGGAATTTTGGTAAATGCAGTTTTTCGTATACCGCTGTTATAAATTGGAATGCCCTTCCACTCCGTAGCAAGTTGTGTAGTCCTCTTACCTCGTTCCAAAAAGAGGTCAAGATATATCTATGGAATATACTTGCCACTCCTAATTAGCAGCAGTTATGTTGTGAGAGACAATTGGCAATTTTTTTACCCATTATTGATTTTTTTTTTGTTCTAGTATTTTTGCTTTTTCTCCGTTAGATTGCTTTGTATTGTGTTTATTCATAGGACCACATTGGAAATCAGTATTTAATACTGTTATGCGTCATTCTAGACAATCGATTATTTCATATTGTTGTTACATGCATCTGTATGAGATTTTCTTGCCGAATAAATTCAATCAATCATTGTGTAGATTGCCGCAATAACATCACTTCCCCATTCCCTAATTCTACGGGAAATTGCACTCAGATTTTAACTGAGATACAAAATGATTAGCATAACATACTGTGCAATGGTCATAAGATTAGGCCAAATACCCGACTGCACTTGGTACATAATATATAGCCAACAAAGTGTATATATATATAAGATAACCAGTGATACGACCTATGTGAATGCTGATTCTGTACCTACTTCAGGCTAGGATTTCAATGTTTTTACGGACAGTGGTGTAGCTGAGATGGAGGGAAGGGTGTCTCTCGTCACTCATCACATCGTCCGATCAAGCTGTCATTTGGTGTGTGGGTTCCTGACAATGCGTACAGGAACGCTATTTATTTTTGTATCGGTGAGGGTGGCATCTTTGGTTAAACAAATTGTGAAATTTTGAGAAAAAAGTCCTCGTGATCAAGCAAAATCCAACTTGTCTGAACCGATCAAGCTGAAATTTAGTGAGTTGGTTCTTGATGATGCGTTCAGGAACGCTACCCATTTTTGTGCCGATGAGGGGTCATTAATAGTTTTAAAAATGGGGAATTGTGGAATTTTTATGAAATCCTCGTAATCAAGCAAACCTGTCTGAACCGATCAAACTGAATTTTGGTGTGTTGGTTGGGAACAATGCGTACAGGAACGCTACTCATTTTTGTACCGATGAGGGGGTCATTTTTGGTCAAAAATGGGGGTAATGCATGGGAGCTTTTGATATTATAGATATTCAAGTCCAGTCTGACTGACCAATCAAGCTGTAATTTTGTGGGTGGGTCCATTCTGGTCGAAAATTGGGGATTGTTCATACATTTGTTATTTTTGACTTGTATAATCAAGCAGAGCCAACACTGCCTGACCAGAAATTCGACAAGCTCTCCCATACAATCATTATTGTTATCAAGAATATGAATGTTTCTCCTAATCCACAGCCTCCTGACTTTCTGGTTGTTATACAGATACCAGATATTGTATCTTTCTATCAGGGATGTAAAAAAATGCTTCAACATGTTTTGTAGTGTTTGATACAGTTCACCATGTGATGTCACTATGAATACATATTGCACATTATGGATAGTTTTATAATTTTCCCATACGTATTGGCTGAAGATCAGTCATAGTTCCATATTCTCTGAAATGCCGAACGAGAGGTATTAGAATGTGTCAATCATGCATGCGATTTTTTACATTTTCCATTCACATTTTTGTTGCGTTTCACTCACCGGATATGTACGCTACTGCTGGAAGTGCCACGAAGGCCGACCCCGCCAGAAAGTAATTTGCATCGAAGAGCGAGACAATGTCTTCGATAAAAATGCTGTTAGCCTTGAACGATCCGTTGAAGAGGAACACCATGACACATCCAGAGATGAAAACTGGTACCGATCGAGCGTTGATAACCCCATCGC
>JAUOBX010340919.1:0-17166 GCA_032360705.1 Eupentacta quinquesemita
ACCACAGAGGTCACAACCAGTGACCCCCGTTACTCCGAGCAAGGTACGAGACTCTGCGGTCTTCGCTAATGAGGTTCGATTGGACGATCGTCCGATCTAAACGTACTACTTCCATCTACCTCCCGTATGTAATGAATGGTCACGTATGGACGATTCCCAGTAGATGTGCTCACGAGATGGGGTAGCGTTCCCATACTTGAGCACGCGCATGCACTGGTGGTACAGATGTGAGGAAATTCGGTTTCATTGTATGCTGTCAAATAGACTAATGGTTCTGCATTTCTGGTTATTGAACCTCTGTCAACCAAGTGTGCACAAATGCTGGCCTCGTTCACCAAATCCGTAGCTCAAGCTGTCGTGCGAGTATAGGCTCTTTGATTGTTTTGTTTGAATGTTGCCCTAAGGGAGCCATTCGTGCAGAACTCGCCTCACTTGATGACAGCAATCGAAGCAGAAGATATATCCATGGATTATGTTGCTTCTGTGAAGTTGAAATTGTACTACTATGAAAATGAACAACAATTCAATTAAATCGCATGCATGCTGTTGTTCTTACTGTATTTTGAAAACCATTTAATTGATGAAGTATGGCCATGTTGAGCCTGGTTGCTGTTTCATACAATTCCAAAGCTAATATGGTGAGCACAAGTCAAAGTGGTCATATTTTGGGGTTACGTTCATTTGCTGCTTCAGTCAGATTGCACCGTGGGATTTCTAACGTGTCGGTATGGGCAAAATATTGGATCCTGACTCGGTCACTTAATCCCTCGATCCCTATTTACACATACCATATGCATGATACTGTAGATATCCGTAGTTCCACATATAAAGTAATTGTTTGCCATACTATATAGTTCACTTATTATTGCTTTTTATATACAATGTAAATTTTCTATTATCAATATGTGTTTTACTTGTCTGTCGCCCATCACGTCATTGTTATGTCAACTAAAATTATGATATCACTAAAAGTAGTTAACAACACCAATATCCTCTTTAAACAACTGTTTTAACATTTAAATCGAATCACCTTGCCCTTGTGACTAATGCAATGATTCCATATTAGTTCAAGTTCATGATTTGGATCTCGAAAGTATTCGTTACTTAAACCATGACCGCCAACTGGATAACATGTTGCTTATCCGATTAGCCTGATTAGGTGGTGAAACGTATCATTAGAATTAGGTTACTCTGCCTAAATTGACTACAACTGATCAAGCGTTTCAATACATGCGGTAGTTGAACTAGAACCTCGAACTAGAATCTATTTTTACGACTCCATCAAATGCATTCGAAATACTTGGTATCTCTCGCACATGCCTATATCAACCACACCATTTGGGCACAGGTAGCGCGAAGGGGCGGAGAGTGGCTGTCTATATACTGTCCTCTGTTTACACGCCTCATGAACATGAACATGACATGAACATGAACATGAAACCAAGCGCAACCGTAAACGTCTCGGTAGCTGTGAGCAAAAACCATATGTAGTAGGTCTGGACTGACTGAATAAATTTCGAACTGATTACCATGCTCTAGAAATCAGTTGCGTCGAGAGAATCCAAATGGTTGCTGAGTTGGGTCGAATAGGGCAAACTAGTTCCTTGAACGCGTAAAACTGCGATAATAGTTGTTGTTTTGAAAACATCGGAATAGCAGCCGGGTGGAATCCTATGAGCGAAAGTAACAGTTGGTCCCAAAACGTTCGGCACTTTCCGAAACGCGTGAATCTGAGATAAAATTAGTTGCGTCTAAACATTTCAAATGGCCGCTGGCTTCACTCGTATGGAGCAGAAATAGAAGCTGGTCTCAAAACAATTGGCACACTTCAAAACAGGTATATATACGATGAAATAAGTTTCGCAGAAGCCAACATGGCCCCCGTCAGAGCGGTGCGGCGGCGCCCAATAGGTAATCCATTCAAAATTCCCATGTTTCGTGTCATTTAATCGTTGTTTATACTTAATAATGATAACAGGCGCAGTTATTCCTCGACCAACTGTGAAAATTTATGATGGTTCAAAATTGTTTAGCGTTGTAATGAATTGCCTTACTAGATTTTACTGGATGACGGTAGACTATGGTATATTTTTAGTTTCATTTTATCATTATTACAATATGCAATTGGCTTATCGCTCAATTTGACACAGCCTAATCGAGCTTAAGTCTTCAGTGTGAGCTTCACTGATATGATAGTAATATAATCCACCTTTCTGTCGAAGACATTTAATTGAAACTGTACTATTTTTAGATGGTTTCCCTTCAATTTCCGATAATCGTCTGCACAGTTACGGAGCTGAATAAAAGCATATATATGAGGCATATATATAGAATATAACGTCTACCTGTTAGCTGGCTCTCAGATGCTTTGTCGATAAATTATTTAGGTTATCAAATCAAGCTGCATTGCGCTGTTTTTCTGGTTCTGAGTATATGCCAATGTGGAATGTGGCGTCTAATGATGTTGCGTTGGTAACTCCCAGCAGTTTACTCTCGGCGCAGTATATGCAGTGAAATGAGCTAGTGGATACTTTACCCATATCTGATGGAATTAGAAATGATCTTTCAACGCCAGAGCGGGTACGGTAAACAGTACACATCTACTATTGAGGACTTAGAGTGTGCTTTATGACTGAGGAATCGTTGGGTTGGGCTTATATTGGGCCAATAATTCAGGAATAACTCATGATGCGTCGAAGTTGTGCCGAACTCAAAATAAACTGCACAATAATCATATTGTCACTATTATCATTAGGCTACTACATAATTATTATCGGTCATTAAAAAAACATGGTTTGTAATTCGGTTTTTGTTTTGCCCTAAATTGTTCAAAATAGGATCGTAGAAATCGCCACCATTTGAGAACAATGACAGATATTGTGGAATGTGGTCATTCGTGCTAATATGCTGAATAAATATTGAGGAAGGTCCACGTTTTCTTCTCCGATTCAATAGAGAATCAGGTTGTTTATCACAAGTCAGATGAACCGCCTAGATTCAATCTCGTAATATATTCGTATATTATAAGAAAAGCTTGGCCAAGAATATAATGATGCCCTTGTGAACTTCTCGGGATTACAGCGCAGCTTATTTCATAACAGGATTTGTACTTTTGGGCGTAACGCAATTGATGTGAATTACGTCGAGGTATCGATGCCACTTTCGACGTAATTGAGTTACAGCCTGCAGGTCTAACAACAGTAAAATAAGGACGAAAGCTTAGGACGGCATCGCTACTCGATGAAACAAGTGGGATATTGAGATCCATCATTTACTAAATAAGTTGACCAAAACACTGCGCTGTAAGACTACAAGGAGATTCTCGTAATATCAATCAATATTTGCTCAATATAGGAAATGCTTGCTAAGAATATGAAAGCACCACCGTGAAATTCACGGAATCACAGAGCAGGTAATATCATTACATGATTTTCACTGTAGGGCGTCAAGCACTTGATTCAAATTACGTTGAGGTATGGAAGCCACTTCTGACGTAATCGAGTTACAACCCGCAGGACTAACTACTAATGATAATGACAACTAACAATAATGCCCTCGTGAACTTCACGGAATCACAGCGCAGCTTATATCATTGGATGATTTTTACTCTAGAGTCTAGAGCGTAATGCACTTAAATGCATTAAAATTAGGTTGAGGTATCGGAGACACGTCTGACGTAATTGAGTTACAACCTGCAGGACTAAAAACTGTAAGATGAGGACGAGTGTTGAGGGCCATTGCTATGTCGATGACACAAGTGGCATCTTGAAATGGATCCTGGGCTGTCATCATTCACTACGTAATTGATCAAGTTGCCCTATTGCTATATTAGGATATACGCATATTGCCGCATATAGATAGATTACGAAGGGATAGCTCGAATGACGCAAATCCCGTACATTATCGTGTTAATATGGTTTCCAGTCCTCACGCCATGTGAAGACTACTTTATTATTTCCCTTTTTTCTGATATTTCAAAATGTCTAACAACTGCAAAGTATGGGCGGGTGCTGAGGGCTGCATCGCTATGTCGATGTAATGCGTGGCATCTTCAACTATGCCCTCGCCTTATAGGGTGTATGTAGCTAGATTTGAACAAACGGATATCACTGACAAAATCGCTTTCACACATATACTTTTCCGAAATGCAATTGTTTCTGATATGACAATGAATCGTAAGAGTCACGCAAGATGATGCATGTACAGACACATGTTAACGTGGTGTTCGGGGATCGCGCCATGTGACAACTACGTACACGGCCTTGGATCCCATCCGTGATCCGTTCGTCACCATACCGTACCGAACATATTGGGTGAAGGCAGTATGCCATTGGCCAGAGCGAGTATCCAAGTTCGAATATCCCATTATTCTGTTTAGACTTGTTTGGCGGGCCTCCTCATTTCCAAAAGGCAGATGAAGTTGATATAACCTCCGTGGTGCAATCCTCCCCAGCCCGCCCATGCGTGAAGGGAGAGGACGTAGCGGCCAATAGAGATGTCACTGATCCGGAAATGCACGGATCCCCCACATTTGTGGTAGAATAAGTTGTGGTCAAACTGCGAATCAGATGATTGGAAAATATTCTCTCTAAACTTTATTTTATCATAGGAATAACATAGGTATATGCACCCAGCTAACAAGTCTCTCACGATTGTGCTTTCAAAGACCAATGGAAGTGCTGAACATAACTTTGAAGATTATGATGCTAATGAATATGAACTCCCAAACTGAAGACGAAAAACTGCTCAGTACGAAGTCGATGCAAAGTTAGCTTCCAACCTGATATGAATATGAGTTCACGTAACTGTCAAGAAGATATAGATGCAAGAAATCATTGATTTGAAAGGAGAATTATCACCATTCATGAAGGAATTCGATAATTATTATGTGAACACAATATGGACATTCATTTGGTGTCCCGTCAGACGTAATCAAACCTAACATAGTCATGTTATGACACATAGACGAGTTTGGAACTTCATATTTAATTTCTAGGGGGATGGAAGTGTCAAAACAATGAACTAGCACTCCAATTAGGGGATGAATATGAGGGTATTTATTTAAGACCGACGATGACGTCATCACAGAGGCTGGGGAGACCAATCCGCTAGTCTTCAGAGGTCTTAAATGAAATAAATGACCGGAATACCCTCACTTTTATAGCCATTCATAAATACATGATTAGAACAACCTAAAACGACAGACGCGACCTATTGCTATTCACCCGAAACAAGCCATCTCCGCCATAATTATCAATCCTATGCATCATATCAGAACTTGGGGAGCAACTGCAAACTCAGTCCCCTCAGTTTGTGGAAATTGTCAGTCGTGAGGGCAAAAACCGAATCCGGAACTGATGCATGTCAATCGCCACTAATACCATGCACTCGACCACTCGACCAGGCGATTTCTTACTGCAGTCGGAGCACCTTTCTAACAGCGTATTGAAGCCACGTTGGAAGAAATGAATGGCTGGATAGCTTTTCTTCCCGAAATTAAACGCGCAGACAAAAACGTCAACACATCAAGTACCTACACTGGTCCCCGATGTAGTGTTATACGACAGTGGTAATAGTTTGCAAATAATACCGAAACGGAAGACTTATAGCTTATTTCACGATTCAACAACATTTGTGGAGATTTCCTTATCAACAAGATTAACAAAAACCTCACCATCGAACATTTTGCTCAATAACATTCCCCTAATTAATGCAAGAAAATCACATAGAAAGTCATAATAAATTGAACTGTTGGAAAAAGTCACGAGAGTATTCCCTCGTAAAACGCGGACAGAGTACTGCTCTATCTTATTTGTCTGCAATCTGGCAGGACATCACAATACTGGTGCTAAATGAATATGGAGACTTTTGTCGACAACAAATTATGGAGGAGTTAAAGGTCGATTACAATAAAACAAGTACGTCATCCCCTAAGGACAATAACAACCTATCCTGAAATGTATCTCCTGCTGTCTCTCAGGGCGGCGACACTGACCATGTATAGTGCACACAGAAACCATCCAAATTAACACAACCAAATTTGTCTATCACAAAAAAGTGAGAGATGTCGGCAGTATAGCAGTATATTACATGATTATTTACCTCTTCTTCGACGTTAATTATGCATATCCTGGTCGTACTACGTTGGACACAGTTACGAAAACAGTAATGAAAATGTTTGCATTAAATCTATCTATTGAAAAAAAATACTCGTATAAACTATGAGTGAATCCAAAACCTACCTAATCTACATATCTACAAGTTCACGACAGGAGACGCATTTCTTCAAGTTGCCAGATACAACAGCTCGAAATACGAAAATTCTGTCTACTCAATCGTAACCTTCTCCGATTTTATATTAATTAGGATCCTAATCAAAACACAAAAACAGCGTCCCTCTAATATGTCTTCCGCGAACATTTTCCGCACGAATTCATGCCAGTAATCCGTTTAAAAGAGGAACGCTCCCAGAGGAAGGTTCGGTTATTATATTTTGTTAGACAACTGAGCCGTACAAGAACAATGTCAAGATACATTGCTCTAACATTGGGTTTGACATACTACAGGAGGCTTAGGATGAAACGGAAAGGAGAGGATTCGTGCTGTACGGATGAAGGTCCAATAATGTTATGACCTATTTCACCACTTCACTGCGTCACATACGTGTATACTGACTGATGCAATGAAAAAAGTGGAGTGTGGCTATAAACGCAATGGAAATGACCTGTAGTAAACATAAAGTATAACATGAAGTATAATTGTTGACTAACGGCGCCGCTCAGTTGGAGGAGTAGGCCCCCGCATGCAGGTATCATCTACCTGCGGACAATTCCAATCCTGATATCTTAGTAGGCGAGGTAAATCGTTCAATCTCCTCATAAAATCGCAGTTCGCGGTACACGTAGTCATACCACAATGCAATTGCATAGAAGGTGGATGTTGAACCACTAGGTTAGCTATTCCATTAACACATTTTAATACCTAGCTAAGTGAGTATAGGTGACTTTGTACTCAGCCGGTGATCAATGATTGAAACATGTAACGTGTACTTTCAAGCTCAAGATAACGAGAAAATCACAATCACAATCTGAACTGGAACTATGCAACCTTTTGTTTTGGTTCACTCATCATACTAAGACCTAATAATTTATTATAAAAAAATAAATGCATTGCTTGGTCAGGTAAAAATGAGTAGTGACTACGGGATATTAGCTCTTCATTCATTGATGGAGATTTAACAGTAGTTATTCTCGTTAAACCTGTAATTACAATTATAATGTTTATTGTTCGATATGTAATGGTAATTATTAACCAAGTTGACTCTCGTCTGGATATATTCATATATTAGTCAAACTTGTCTTAGCTGACGGGTCCACTGGAGCATTGATTATGACTGATTATGATTGAATATAGAATTGAGAATTATATACACTACATAAATCCCAAATGAGCAGTTGATAATACGTATATATATATATATGTATATATATATATATATATAATGATAATAAATTAAAAAAAAGGTTCGGTCACACGTAATGATGTGGCACATAATTTCGTATTTCTGTTTTTGCTGCTACTTACTCTCTGACAACTATGCTACGGGTGTATATACCTCCTATAAATAGTGGACCAAATTAAGTAGTTCTGTAGAAGCAGATTACATCAGGCTAACCAACTGTTATAATTTCCCATCTTCAGTTACTTGAATACAAGCTGACAAGGAAATCCTTGTTCTACATCCAAGCATTAACGACGGAAGTTGCACTTCCTTAATTAATGGATAGGACGACTATTGAAACAACTATCTATGTTATTTAATTAAATTGTTGTCAACTCCCCTCTGGCTGACAACACGATGTGCACTTTTAACGTAACAATAATTTACCTCGAATATATCTAGTTTCTGCTTCATTGGATTTCAATGACACAGATGTGTTTATCTTATTGCATGCTACATCTGGATTTTTAGCTGCGGCTGAGCAGCTCAAGCAGTCCGTTCGTCCGTTCGTCCGTTCGTCCGTTCGTCCGTACGTCCGTTCGTCTGTTAGTCACGTTCGCGAATAACTTGGAAACCGTACATAGGATTGACACGAAACTTGGCACATACGTCCGTCCTTCAGAAATGTTGGATGAGTACGAAAGTGGACATCGCCGCACTACTCTGACGAATTGATTTTATCGTTCCTTTGTACGTGTTATGAGGTGGCGATCGTTCTGAGACCAACTTCTATTTTCGCACCATACGACCCCACCCGGCCGCCATTTTGACTTTTTTGACGGACTGATTTTATCGCATATTTACGCGTTCCGGAACATGGCGATCGTTTGAGGACCAACTTGTATTTTCGCACCATACGACCCGTCCGGCGGCCATTTTGATTTTGTCGACGAAACCGATATTATCGCATATTTTCGCGTTTTAGAATGTGGCAATCGTTCTGAAAACAACTTTTAATTTCGCCCACGCCCGGCAGCCATTTCGAATGTTCAGACGAAACTGATCTTATAGCAGATGATTAACGTGTTTTGGAACGTGGCGATTGCTCTGGGACCAACTTTCAATTTCGCACCATCTCCCCTCCGGCAGACATTTGGATTTTTTCGACGAAATGATTTTATTTCATATCTATGCGTTTTGGAACATGGCGATAATTTTGGACCAACTTTTATTTTCTCACCATACATCCTCATTCGGCAGCTTTTTTTTATTTTTCGACGAAACTGATATTATCGCATATTTTCGCGTTTTGGAATGTGGTGATCGTTCTGAAACCAACCTTTATTGTCGCCCATTACGACCACGCCCGGTAGCCATTTTGAATGTTTAGACGGAACTTATTTTGACAGAGATTAACGCGTTTTGGAATATCACGTTTTGGGACCGACATTTATTTTCGAACCGCACGACCGCATGTACCAAGCGGCCATTTAACTTTTACCAGGTAACTCATCCAGTCAGTTCGGACCTACAACATACTGTATCTGCCCGCAGCTACCAAGACGTGTACGATTGCGCTTGTTTTCACATAGGCGTTGGTAAACTATTATTCAAAAGGTTGCGCTACCTTATTAGTGTTATGTCGGGGCAAGAACTAGGGTGTCACTTCTGTTAACAAATTTTGTTATACGTAGATATAAATTTGTGGAATGACTATTCGTGTAGCCTGAATAATAATAGTGATAATACAAATATTCATATTATTATTATTAATAATAATAATAATTATGATAATAATAACAATAATAATAATAATAATAATAATCCGAGCCCTCACTCAATTGAACTCCGGGGGCAGATAGGTCGAAGCAGCCAACACACCTATTTTCTCCAATTGGGATGTTACTGTCGCAGAATCCAATATACTGGAACATTGATTGAATATATTGTGACTAATTGATCAACAAAAATGATGTTCCTTTTTCAAAACATTCGCGGCAATGATGCATACGGCACTGCATAAATATAAGAAGTAAATCTCTTTTCGGTTGATCAAACGGGAGATGACATGCTGGGGGGAATAAGGGGAGTTGAGTTGTCTATGTAAACTCGATCATTGCATTGCATTATGTATGACCTCATTAATCAATACTAGTGACTTGATGGTAATTCTTTATTAATAGTGCCATTTGTCTGTGGTATAGAGCTCGAGTGGGCAGTGATATATATGGTAATTGCCAACAAGGGTGAATACCTTAGAACTATATCATGGTCAGCTTTCAACCATTCCATCATTAATTCAATAATTGTATGCCGTGGCCGTAGTCCTTTAATACTGCCAACACAGTAACATTTTGAATAATTTTGCTAACTAAATGACGTTTGATCTTCAATCCCCGTGATAACAGATACAGGGAAATAAACTCTTCCTGATAGACTAAACACACAGGAGACCATCGAGCTACAGACTGGGTGTGTGTCAAACATCGCATTATGTATGCACTGATCTATCAGAACTAATGCAGAGATAATAACCCACTGGTCGTCAAACAAAATAGCAACGGTAAATTAATACTATTATTGTTACACTTTGTCTCGAATGGAGCCAGAGTATTATATATGTTAGCCATGGCGACGATGAACAATTAGACTACCGAAATGATCATTGAAGTATGAATTTGATATCATCAGATATTTTACAATTGATATGATTAAAATGAGCATGTGTCTACATACTGAAGCCATACACCCATAAATAATTGATATAGGTCTGAGCACATGGCATGACGCTCAAATTAGGGTGAGGATTGTCTCAAACGGGACACTCATTCATTCCAATTATTCGCTCCCCGAAAAGCATCTGCGATATCTCCATTCTGCCGATTATGGGATGTGGGTCATCACTTGAGTTGAGACACTGAGAATCAACTCCACTCTGTAATGTTGTTAGCAGGTTTTCTTGACCGTCCCGCTGCATGTTTGGTCCACTCGTTCTCAGAGTGAGAGGAAGAGAGAATTCATTGTTAACAATGTTTTGATTGCCCATATTGAAGAACTGTCATAGTTAAGCCTTCATAGCCATGTGGTACGACGATAGATGAACAATCTAAGTCTTGGTTGGGGTTGGAATTCCGGATCAAACTCGGTCGTCCGAGTAGTTGGGGAAGTCCGTTGGCGTTCGACACTTTCCGAAACGCGTGAATCTGAGATAAAATTAGTTGCGTCTGAACATTTCAAATGGCCGCCGGTTTCAGTCGTATGGAGCAAAAACAGAAGCTGGTCTCAAAACGATTGTCACGCTTCAAAACAGGTCAATATGCGATGAAATCCGTTTCGCAGAAGCCAACATGGCCCCGTCACAGCGGGGCGGCGGCTCCCGATAGTGAAGTTTTGTGTCATTGTATCGTTGTTTATACATAATATGATAACAGGCGCAGTTATTCCTCGACCAAGTGTGAACATATGTGATGGGTCAAAATTGGTGAACGTTGGAATGGATTGCATTTATTTACTAGATTGTAACGGAATGACTGTAGACTATGGTATATTTTCAGTTTCATTTCATCATTATAACAATATGCAATCGGCTTATCGCTCATTTTGACACAGCCCAATCGAGCCCAAGTGGAGTCTTCAGTGTTAGCTTCACTGATATGATACTAATTAAATCCAACCCCCTGTCGGAGACATTCAATTGAAACTACTATTTTCAGATGGTTTCCCTTCAGTTTCCGATCATCGTCTGTACAGCCACGGAGCTGAATATAAGCATATATATTAGGCATATATATATATATAGAAGATAACGTCTACCTGTAAGCTGGCGCTCAGATGCTTTGTCAAATATTCATAGCAGAGATCAGACTAATGTCAATACATTATTTAGGTTATCAAATCAAGCTGCATTGCGCTGTTTTTCTGGTTCTGAGTATATGCCTGCAATGTGGAATATGGCGTCTAATGATGTTGCATTGCAAACTTCCAGCAGTTAACTCTCGGCACACTATATGATGTAAATGGACTACAGGAGACTTTACACATATCTCAGGAAATGTGTATTTATCGTTCAACGCAAGAGCGGGTATACAGTAATGACTGATGAATCCTTGGGTTGGGCTTATATTGGGCCAATAATTCAGGGATAACTCATGATGAGTCGAAGTCGTGCCGAACTCGGAATAAAATGGACAATAATCATACTGTCACAATTATCATCAGGCTACAACATAATTATTATCGGTTATTCAAGAAACATGGTTCGTAATTATGTTGATCTTTACAAAGTTTCTGTTTTGCCATAATGAGGAATGTGGGCGCTCGTAATAATATACCCTTTAAATATTGAGAGAGATCCACTGTTCCCTTTTTATTCAATATACAGTTAGACTATTCTTCATGATGATATCTGAATGGAACTCCGAATTATTCAGCAAATGCACCGCCTAGATGTATTATCGTAATATATGTAAGTATATTATGAGAGACATTTGGCCAAGAATATAACATTGCCCTCGTGAAATTCACGAAATCACAACGCGGGTAATACCATCACATAATTTGTACTTTAGGGCGTAAAGCAATTGATTTAAATTAAATTGAGTCGACACGAAAATTCAGTTATGCAACGCAGGGTTGGCAATCAGGTCTAATGTACCTTATTGGTTCACACTAGCAGCATTCGATATGTGTACTAATCTTTTCACAGTCTTTCTCATCCTTCAGCTTGCTATATTATGTGATAACTGATCATTTCACGCCCACTGCCTAATCTGAAGGAATCCATCAGACCATGGAAGAATGCTACCACAGTTCAGTTGATAATTTAAGATCTGCTTCTAATGACCGAGGGTCACGTAGTGGATTTTTGTTAAAAATACTAAACTGTTCTGTATAGACTAGAACTGTTCTGTTCTTCTGTATAGAATAGAATCGTTGCTTGGTTGACTTAAATCGTGTTTTCCTGTATCTTTCTAGCAGTTGATGAGTGTAACGGTACATCAGCCATGCAACACATATCCTCAAACCAGGTCTAACGTACCTGGTGGGTTGACACTAGCTGCATTCGATCCATGTATGTGTACTGTTCTTGTTACTGTCTGTCACATCCTTCAGCTTGCAAATTGTTGTATGAAATGTGAAACGTGGGGATGCATGGATGTTTTTCTACTGATCGTGGATTAACCGGTCCATTACTAATCCAGGATCGATCACATCCAAAACATATTTCGTCGCGATCAACTGCTTCTATGATGGTGGCCTATGGGATAATAATCTGTAAATAATTAATAGGTATTTGGGGAATATTTTAGGGTTTCCGTAGACATATACTACTCGGAATAACAGCTTCGACAGGTCATAAGATTGACGCTGATAAACACGTGCCTTCAGTCACTAGAGTGTTCGATGTCATGATGGAGACAGGACGTATAATAGAAGAATGAGCGTGATCGAATTGATAGAATAATAACCACTGTATGGGGATTGCCCAGGTGCTTATGACATACATGGATCAATCACTGTCGGTCATCTCACGGAACTAACAAATGGTTGGAGAAACATCCATTTAGCAGCTGGAGGCCTCTTGTCGTCATCACGGGGTCTGGAGAATTAGGAATGTGTAACGGCCCATTAGAAGCACTTTTGAAGAAATACCCAACATCAGCCATTGAGGTACGTCACATAAATTAGGTATTCTATGTAGCTACTTCTATGTTCCAAACCCTGGTGTCAGCATCATATACCAACATCTAACGGAACCTTTTTCAGTCTGAAATAGTAGTTGTTCCCTGAAATAATGCTCTCACGTGATTTGATGAAGTCTAGCAGAATTTAAACATTACTTATTGTGCGTCCAATATTGTAACGGTAGATACAAGGTCCACAATAGAAACAGGTGCGATTGCAAGTTATCGTGTATCAAGATAGGATAGAAATACAAGTTGTGCTGGATTATTAGAAAAATAAATAGCACAATAATAAGCGCGCCTTATCATATTAATGGCTAAGAAATTAGAATTTACCACGTGTGATACATTCGTAATTCTAATAATTATTTAGGTTTAATCAAATTTAGCTCCCATGCAGACGTTGCAGTCCTACATTATCAGTGAGTCTGTGAGTGTTCTACTTTGATGTGAGTCAGGTGTGAGCCCTCACATTTCGATGTCCATTTCTTCCCTCGTTTTTTCAATTCATTAGGAAGCTTACAAATGTAGTGACAAATCACGTAGAATCGGTGGGAAGATCACATTCAGTAATAACGATGCAGTTTCAACAAGAATCCCATCACCATTGTCCTGATGCTGCATGAATATAGGTGTAAATTCTGCTGACATTATAATCCGTTAACCGATAACCTTAGATCTTAAATTGGTGTGAATCCTTGATTGTCCTATGGCCCAATGCATAACGAATTCGAAAGTACAGGTCAAAGTCATTCTTGAACGAGTTCACATTCCTGAACAAAACAACATCTTCTGGGAGGCTATTCCACTAATTGATCACTCTCTGCGAGGAGACATCTCAATTTCACGGATACCCAACCTACAGCGTGTGCTACCATTGGCAGTTATATTGGGAAACGTAGATTGGGCCGTTAAGTCCATGGACATTACAACACCTGATTCAAGTCACCCCCGGGGTCGGACCGAGTCAACAAAGTCCTTACTTCTCGATAGAAGTAATAAAATTAGTTCGTATTAAAAATTCGAGATGATTTCTGTAGTGATACAACACGGCTCCGCTATGTCCTACTACAGGGTTAGCAACAAGGAATTATAAATATTGGGGAATAATATGGAATAATATAAACATAAGGTGTCTATCCAATAGATCACTGAACGTGATTAATGTAATTAGGTAATAAGTCGATGTACCTCATCCGAAACGTCTACATCATTAATTGGTATTTCATTTGGCTGCAAGTGGGTGAAATGTGATGTAATGTAATGTAATAATTACACTCATATAGCGCATAGCTCTACAAACATATTCGTATGCGCTTTACGAAAAGAAGAAGGAAAACACAAAACAATTCCACCCCTTCCCGGCTGACCAATTAGGAATACGCTAATGTGAAATAGTGGGATTTGAGTTGTGACTCGAACGGAAACGGGTGTCATTTTGGACGGACAATTTTCGACCATAAACCGCAGGTAATTGCAAGTTTTAGATGTGTCCTTTCCTGTCGACATTGTCCCGCATGGCGTCAATCCCGTTCCTACTTTACCAAAGGCCAGATTTCTTGGCTGATAAACGTAAGCGACACCTACTGCGACTCTATCGTTCCTCTGGTTCCTTGTTCTCCCAGTACGAAGTTAAACAAAAGCTAGTCTAGCGTTTGATTTCTGAAGCTAAACTGACAATGACCTCAAGTAAATTCGTGGCTCAACAATAGGGGATAACGGGCTGTAATTACGGGAGTGTGAAATTTGTTCATCGATGTTCGTTCCTGTGCCGTGGCAGCTGACGGAAAGAGGGACATTTTGTGCACGGAAACCTCACTGCATCTCATTCGATTTACCAATATACTATTAATCAGCTTCATTCTCGTGGATCAGTAGTGTCAGTAGATGAAGTTTCTGCTAGTAGGAACACTAAAGCTACATCTATTTGATGACGTCATACATTCTGAAGGAACAGTACCACCGCAGGTAGGCTACATCTTCTAGGGGAGGAAAATGTACCACGATAATGGATGAGGTAAGGACAAACCTTGCAGTAATTAGGTATAATTATGTTCTTTCAATCGAATTTAGTGCGAGTTACAAATTCAAATAAAAAGTACACGTACTTAATGTGAGGGTTTTGCTCAAATTCAAATGGGTCTTATATCACTTATTTAGGTGCATATGAATACATTATCATGTTAACTATTACTCCGGCCCCAATTCGATTAGAGCAGGAGAACATTGATCGCATACCTTGAATGGGCCACCTGTTATGTACCTCAGAACTTCAATAAATATTGACCGACTGATGTTGCCTTATATTCGATAAAATATTTACTCACGATGAGCCCTCAGCAAATCTTGTAACCCAGTTACTCATTCACATGCTCGGGTCAGTCTAACCTTCTATCGTAACAAACCAGCCAAAGCTTGTCAGAATTGTCAGAAACGCTTGTTCCTCTCTGTTGCGTAAGAAATGCTATGAACGATTTAGATACATTTCAACGCACTAATTAAAACCCCAATGAACCTATATCCGCAGGCACTATTCTGAGGTGAAGACATACGTAGGCAAATAATTGCAGGAGTGTGCATTTGGAGCAGGGTATCTTCTGATTAGCTGTTCGTTGTGTACAGTATATACTGCCCTCCATTGTTAAGATTGGTCAAGTGGCATGCGCAAAGGCCTCTGTATTCAGTCGGGAGAATGAGGACATTTATGATCAGACACAGGTGTTTGAGAGAAAATTATTTGGTAAGTTGAGGGATTCGGGGAGTCAGTTGGTGGAAAATGGATATTGGTCTCGACACCTTCGGGATTCTGCGCACGCTACTGGATTATACTTGTGTAGGGATTAGGATCAGTGATAGAGATTCGGAGAAATTCGTTCGATGTTCAACGCCTCATCCCACAATGTGCACAATATTATATTCTACCACATGCACCCACCATCTTATACAAGTAGTCAGTTGGGCTTCGAACTGGGGATCGGATTAGCTCAGTCGGTAGAACATTGAACTGGTAGCCAGGAGGCTAGCTGGCTTTCCCGGTGCCTCGTCCCACCCAGGCGTATATTGGAAAACTTGTTAGGTGACTTGTTAGGTGGGGTTAATAGCCACTGTAAATCAGTGATGAAGCGCTGATAACCGGATAGTATTATTATTATTATCATTATCAGTAGTAGTAGTAGTAGCATAATTATTAGTAGTATCATTTATTAGTATTTTCATTATTAGTTTTATCATTATTAGTATTAATATTAGAGACTATTGACTCCAGATAAGGCACCATACCGATTTCCCGTCTTCCTGCGCATCCAACACAGGAATAACACATTGGAACATGCTAAGCGCGCAAGGGAGACGGTGGGAGTTGAAATGAGCTTGATGATGCGATATCGACATATATACATTGGTGTGTGTGGGGCCAATGTGTGAGAGAAATGTTCAAAGTTATCATGGTGGTCTGAAAGTAGAGAGTACACAGTCAGAATTTAACGCAGGACAATGGTTATGATCTAATGGACTACTGTTGTTGTGTTCTAATTGGACGAAATGATTTGATTATGTACTAGAATATATATTGACTTAGGCTAGGTTGTCGAGCAATATTTCAGGTATGTATGCCTACTGTAATCACTTATGGTATACCACAAACAAAAAATCAAGTCACAGAAATTACCGGGGTCAACATTTATTCATATAAAAATCGATACTTTAATTACCTACTTTCGTTAGTCAATTATTCAGGCCCCAATTCGATTAGACCTCGATATTGCAATATTAAGATGAAGTGATTGATGGACCACGCATTGTGTTACCCCTGCGGGTTGGGGGCTTTAGAATCATCCCGCGATATTCCCTGCCTGTTGTAAAAGGCGACTAAAGGGGAGGAAGTTTGAAGGAGAGAGAATGAGGATGGGAGTTAGGAAAGTAGAACGGGCAGGGAACAAGCGAAAGCGAGTTCCCTGTGTAACCGGAGTTCTGGCCTACACAGCTTTCCAGGTTCTGTCTCTGGACACCATGCACCAGCTGTTGTTGGTTGTGCATGCAGGT